>JAODVM010237521.1:0-12898 GCA_025400095.1 Phenganax marumi | reverse complement strand
AATAATCAAAACAATTAAAATGTTAATTGTTTCCGAACCTCCGGTCAACCCAAAAATAATTAAAACTAATTAAAAATAATTAAAATAATTAAAATAATTGAAATAATTAAAATTTTAATTATTTCCAAACCTCCGGGAAACCAAAAAATAATTAAACATAATTAAAATAATTAAAATAATTAGAATTTTAATTATTTCCAAACCTCCGGGAAAAAAAACTAAAAATAACTAAAACAAATAAAAAATATTTAAAATAACTAATAATAAGTAAAATAACTAAACTTTTAATTGTTTCCGAACCTCCGGGAAAAAAACAAAAATAATTAAGATAATTAAAAATAACTAAAATAAATAAAATTCTAATTGTTTCCGAACCTCCGGTAAACCCAAAAATAACTCAAAATAAGTAAAATAATTAAACTAATTAAAATAATCAAAATTTTAATTATTTCCAAACCTCCGGGAAAATAAATACACATAACAATAAAAATTAAACATAATTAAAGTAAAATAGTTAAAATCTTAATTGTTTCCGAACCTCCGGGAAAAATATTTAAAATGATTACAATAGATTAAAAATAAATAGAATAGCTCAAAATAACTCAAATACTTAAAATAGCTAAAAATTTAATTGTTCCCGAACCTCCGGGAAACCCAACATAAGTAAAACTATTCAAAATAGTTAAATTATTTAAAACCATTAGAAATTAGTAGTTAAAAGAATTAAGATTAGTAATTAAAAGAATTAACATAATTAGAAATTTAAATATTTCAAAACCTCCGGGAAACCTAAAATAAAGAAAAATAATTCAATTCTTAATTATTTCCAAACCTCCGGTAAACCCAAAATAACTAAACTATTTAAAATAGTTAGAGTTTTGTTTATTTCCAAACCTCTGGTAAACAATGGTAAACACAACATAATTGCACCTGCTGCGAAATCTGGACCAATACAAAGTGTTGCACTTGCCACGAAATGTACACTTTGAGGTTCACAGAGTGCTTCGCCTGCCACGAAACAAAGCTACGGTTCACTGCACCCGTCACGAAATCAGAGCGCCTCGAAGACCACCAACCATGTCCAAAGTGCTGCGCCTGCCACGAAATCTGCAGAACATGTACTCTGTGACGTGTGAAAAGGCATGACGTAGCTGAATATGTACGGCTAGGAATCCAACGCTGTGGTGGTCGCAACACTGAATACACGCGGTGGAAGATGGAGTATCGCAGAAACTGTGCGTTTTGCATCTGTTGAGCATGGCGTGTAGAGCTTGACTTGCGGTGCAGGAAGTCACTGCACAGCTTAACACGGAGCTAGGAAACATGTTGTAAGGCTGTGGTAGCTGAGCATTGAGGAGTATACGCGCAAGAGCAACCTTCCAGACATGATAGTGCGCAAAGGGTCTTTGCTCCATCCTGTATCTCAGGACTACGCACCTACGAGAATATGATTCTGGGCCTGACCCTCAGCGTACTCTGCTTGCAACCTGTCCACAGAGGTACCAACACCTTGCATTGCTTGCAACAATCCATGCTTGTTCCATAGATTCTGGCTCAAGAGTACACTCACAAATTGGAGCAGTTGACGCAGCAGCAGATTTTCCGAAATCTTTACGGCAACTTGGAGAAACATGCATGATCAGAGCTTCTGTACGTATCTTGCGAACGAGGTATGCCCTTGATCTTTGATCCTATCGGACCAAAGCAAGACGACACAGGGAACGTCGGCAGAGCTTTGCTCTTGCTGTGGGGCTGGCAGTGTCTCCTGCTCAGTGAAGATAAGTAGATAAAAGTTCAGAAGTTCTGCCAACTCTCATGTGCTTCGAGGTCGTAAGCGGTCTGGCGATTTTGAAGTGCTGTCAGGCCTAGGGATGGTTGCGGTACTGTATTATCGTTACTTTGCCTGCTCTCGATAAGACACCCGCGCCGTCTCACTGCAATCTGTTAGGCCCTGTCACAGATCTTGTCAGCGATGAACCTCACTCAGGCCTAGCCATCTCCGAATCATTCTATTTGACCCTTGTTCGTTTGACCCTCATTCGATTTCTTTGCAGGAGCTCTTCACTCCTTCTGGGCGCGAGGAGACCTGGAAAACTTGAATGGCTCCTGGTGTCAGTGGGTCGCACATAGGATGAGCTTGGCAATGACGAATAACGCAATGATAAACAATGTATACATTCCGATGCTAAGGTGACACTTTCATTGTGCCAATTCTTCACCGCTTGTGTAGTGCTGCAGACCAAAGCTCTCGCATTCATTGCCACTTGAACTACAGTATGAAAATTGCATTTACAATACATTTTTCAACAAGAGTCATGTGTGCGAGTTATCTGCAAGGCGACTACTTCATGAAGGAGATTGTCAACCGGTTGACTCACGTATGTGGACGAACTTGCGCAGATTGGTGGCGCTGTTTCTCGCCATATTAAGCCTTACCTGTTTTATTCAAGAAGTAGAAACTTGAGTATCCGGGATCAAGCACTTGAGTGATCACTGCAAGGGATGAATTGCGGCTTTGGAGTGAAGCATGTTCGACAAAGCCAATGCAAAGTGGTGAAACAAAAAGAATGTGATAAGCTGTGGTTGGACTCCTCCTGGTGTGGCTCGCTTGCATCCAATGGTGCATGTCATTGGGTTCACACTGTTAGTACAAAACATTGAAGCAACTGAGCAATTCGACCTAGGCGATGCATTGGTTTGGAAGATTACTGGCCGGATTCGCAGCACGGCTGATCTTCCTTCAGCGGAATACACTCCGAACTGGAAGCAGCTCCCACGCAAGCGATGGTATCGTCGGTTCAGGCTGGGTAAGTATTGGTATGAAACGAAGCACGAAAGCGCGAACAGACAATGATTCCAGGGGACCTGCTCCGAGACTACTAGCAGCCTCGTGGCCAGAGGCAGGACGGATTCTTTTTCCTGATTGCGGATTAGTCTTATCATTACGCGTGTTAGGAGCAAACCCAAGTGAAGAACTACAGTACCCCGCATGTGGCCTCAGACCTGTCTTTATGACTGGCGCTGTGTGTCTGTCTGGTGATGATGGAGAGCTAAGGAAGGAGGTGGCAGAAGACCACAAGACAGGCCGGAATTTAGAATATAGTGCAGCAACGTCCTTTTTGAAGCGGCGCCCAGACGTTGCAAAGGCTTAGATGAATGGTGTGACATGGTGGGAGATGTGATTCCGCTCAATGATCTGTGGTGTGTCCTGCTTGGCATAGAGATATATTGGACAACTACCCATGTATCATCTGATGAGAAGCTCTATTTAGCTAAGGCATTGCGGCATTACAGAAAAACACACGGATCACTGTGCTTAGGTGGGTACTTTGTTGATGCCATCGTGGCCCGACTGATGGAAGAGAAGGACGCTGGATTGGGTTTTTGCCACTTGATTGCAGCAGACATCTCTTTACTAGAACACACTCATAGAAGACTGAGGCTTATCCAAGAGGCAAAGACGTCGTTGGCGTGAAGAAAGCATTAGACGGTGGCGGGCCAGCAAAATGCGCTGGATGGAAGCCAGAAGGGATGAAGAAGAAAGCGAGATTCTGGAGCAATACGTTGCGATTGCCAGAGAAGAAGCCAGAAGTATGATTGAGAATTCAAGTCTCTCTCTTGCATTGGTGTGAGGTCAACATAGAGTCCGCATGGTCTCTATTTCTAAACCTACATTTGTATACCTTCATTGCTGTGAGGCTCTTCGGGCTTTTTGCGCCCCACTTCAGAAATCCGTCCGAAGACAACCATCTCTCGCTTTGAGTGTCTCGGCTGATGAGATCTGTGAATAGTCACTGAACTATGCTAGCGTTCTTCTCCCTTGCCTGAGGACAAAACAATTCCATCACGTATGCCTTGTTGATGTTCTCCGATGCCATGGATGGAAAGTTCCGTACGAAGAACATGGACCATTTTTCGCAGTAACAGACGGGAACCGCTTCCTGAACAAGTGGTCGCCCTTAACTCAGTTCAACATGATGTCACATCTTTTTCTGCTGCGTGTCAACACAGAAACTCAATGCTATGACCCATGCATCTTTCAGGAAGAAAGTGGTGTACATCGACCCCCAGTCACTCACCCACGAGGCCAAGAATGCTAAGTGCATTCTCTTCCAAGACCAGCACTTTGTGGCTTTGCGATTCTTGGATGGGCAATGGGAAATCAATTTTGAACGGTATACACATACCTGGGAAAAAGCTGATCTGTACCGTGGCCTTCAGCGTGGACATCCCTACTGTCAAGATGAGAAGGGCGTGTGGATTATCGATGTGGAAGAGGTCGATGCTGCCTATTACATTGCTTCCCAAGAAGATGTGTGCCACAACAGCAGAGGAAAAGATGAGTGCGGTGGCTCTATCTCTAACCACTCTGGCATGAAACGAAAGTGCGTCGAAGAGGATGAAGAAGAAGCGCAATTCCGCTCAACAAACATTCGGCACAATCGTCAAGTTGCTCTGAGATTGACATCTCTGCGAAAGCAGGGGGTGTTTGTGTGCCAAACTGTTGGAATGCAGCAACAGTCTCTGAAGTTCAAGACATTGGTCGGTACTGATCTAGAACAACTTCTTCCCCAAATTCTGATTCGAGGATCTGTCAACAGAAGCTTAATGCCTTTGAAGCCAAACGTCTGGCCTTCCAGTGTGCCGGTTCCACTGGATCATCTGAGCCAGTTACAC
Organism: Phenganax marumi; assembly: GCA_025400095.1. Taxonomy (NCBI): domain Eukaryota; kingdom Metazoa; phylum Cnidaria; class Anthozoa; order Malacalcyonacea; family Clavulariidae; genus Phenganax; species Phenganax marumi. Next base: position 8,221 of record JAODVM010237521.1, on the reverse strand, counting down.
AGGCACCCCAGAGATGAACGATTGACTTTCGACGCAGCAACTCACACCTATTTCTGGGACGGATCGAAGGTTCACATTTCGTGCACTGGGCTCATACATCGCTTCAGTCATGACTTTTGCGCAGACAAAGCAATTGAAGCAATGAGACGGTCCAACAACTGGCCACGGCCACAGTACATGAGGGGCTCCGTATCCCAGAAACTTATACTTGACCTCAGCAAACTTCCTTACGCGCATTTGTTTCTAGATCTCCTGGATGGACCTGGCAGATGCCAAACAAAGTTGTGCCAAGCGATTCAGAAGCTGATGGTTCACCACCCTGAAGACAGTAACTTGCTTTTGTCTCTTGCAATGAGCGACGAAGAAATTAAAGAGCAGTGGAAACAAACTGCTGAGATTGCATCATCACAGGGCACCTGGATGCACGCCAGCTTTGAGTGCTTGCTCAATGGTGGCTACATAGAGACAGAAGATCGTGAAGACATGGAGCATGTTCTGTTTTGGAAATTTGCTCGGACTTTGCTTTCTGCTGGCGCAAAGATCTTTCGGACAGAGTGGACGATCTACGCAAGCGAGGAGGACCTTGCTGGCTCCATCGACTTGGCAGCTAGAATGCCGGTCCCTTGGGTGATGCTTTCAGCCAACCCTTTGCAGTTCAGACACAGTTTCGTTTTACTTTTCTCACTTCTTTACATCTTTTGTGTTATTCCTTGCGCACGTCCAAGTGTAGACAGTGTTGACATTGTTTTTGTTTTGCCTGTCTGTGTGAGGACAACGCTCTGTATCTGTTCGACTGGAAGCGAACAAAGAATCTTCAGTTCAAATCCAACTCCTTTGGCAAGTCAATGCTGCCTCCATTGGCTCATGTGCCCGATGCAACACTATGGCACTACAGACTACAGCTCAATCTATATGCCTCCATCATCGAGAAATACTACAATGAGACTGTGGGTGCAATGTTTGTGGTTGGCTGTCACCCCGATAATGGCATGCACCCGTTCGTGGACGATGTTCCCCGCATGCGCGCTGAAGCTGATCTTCTTTTGAGAGCATCGCAAACAGATCGCCTTGGGGGGAGCAGTCCTGCACAGTGGACATTACAACAGAAGCATGTCTTTCCAAGGCCTTCACCTATTGATCCAGAAATGCAAGCCAGGATTTGGGCTCAGCTGAAGCAATTCCGTACGGAAGTAGAGCCTTCGTTTCCTACACTTGCAAAGTTTCCACATCTCTTTTGGATTCTACCAGTTCCTTTTGATCTGCAGCAGCCACGTGCGAATTGGATTGTTCAGATGAGGGCATATGGTTGTTTCCTGTCCATGATTCACAACGGTCAGTCACAACAGTTAGAGCTTGCCCTGATGGCGTACTACAGTCCAGAAATTGAGAGGAACTTTGGACTGCTAGAACTGGTTTCAACTCAAAAGGCTTCTGTCAGCAGACGTGACAGGCTGAAGAGGTTGATGGCTGCTTGGATGTGCTTGCACGTGCTGTCTGTACCAGTCCCAGGAAGTCATATCTTGCCACTCGCATCATCTACACCTCAATCCCGCTATTTGACAATGCTGGCAGTTGTTCCAAATGCGCCGCTCACCTCGAAAAAGAATAAGAATAAAAAACCCTGTATGCAAGGAGGGTATGATGCACTTGGCGGTGGCCAGTTCGATTCAGATGGATGCTCGTCTTCAAGAACTCTGTGTCTCATTTTCTTTCAGTTGTTAAAAAAGGTTAAGCTATTCTTGAAAGGTGTTTCTTTGCAGTTATTGTTTTGTCTGCTTCATACCTTAAGGAGAGAGCGGCATGCCTGCAATTGGTTGCGCTGATGACTCAGTAGACGTGGCCAGCCAGCGAAGCGGTCCACGCACTGCTGCGAAATCGAAAGCAGGTCCAAGCCAGAGAGTAGAAGACAGTGCCATGAGAATTGTCAAGGAAGAGGACAAAGAAGCTGACGACATTCCTCTAGAAGATGCTACTTTTGAGAGGCTGAAGCAAAGACGTCACATGAGGGGAGCCAACACGTCAGATGTAGATTTCGCGCACCTGTTCAACTCCTTGGCAAAAATGAACGACTGCTTCCAGCAAGAACCTGCAGAGGAGATCGATACGTCAGACACCATCTTGCACAAGGTTCGGCTATGGCAAGATTGTGTGCGCAAGACATTTGCGGATGGCTCTGACTACTTCATTCGCCTCGGGGTGGGTGTCTTGGCATTTGGGCGGGCCAGACAAGCAGACATCTTTCTGCGAGAGCACGCGTTGCTGTACTGGGTCGCCGAAGGCCACTCCACCCTGCGTTTCCACACAGGCGACTGCTACATGAAAACCCCAAGTGGTGCATTCCAACAGCACAGGGGCATACCCCCTGACCATGATCGCGTGCAAACTTTTCTTCTGCATGTGGAGGGCATTTTTCGGAAAATGCCCGTGCGAACACACCGGACTACTGCAGGACTGCTAGGCGCAATGAAAAACATTCTCCTTGACTATGACAACCAGGAGAATCAATTCTTGGCTGCGTGCGTGAATGCTTGCTTAACTTTTGAAGGGCAGCAGCGCAAAGAAAAGAATAGAGAAGAACATGCAGATGAAGAGCAAGAGGGTCAGGGGCAACAAGGTCCACAAGGACCATGGAATGCAGCCACTGCGAAAACCATCATGGCAGTGAAAAAGCAGTTGTCATATGAGCTGTGCCAAGATAAGCTCCTACATTTTATGTCGGAATGGTGTGACACACCCAAGGAAGTGGAAGCTTCGTGTTGCTACGAAGACTGCGCGGTGAAATACGATGATGAGCTCCTACCTGCTCGACAAATTCAGCGTGAGCAGCTTGTGAACTGCTATTTGAGAATCCCTCATTCCATCAAGCAAACAGTGCCTGCCGACATTGTGGAAAGGCTTCGCAAGTTCTATTCACAGACGTTCTGGGGGAATATTGAAGCCTTCAAATGTGGACAGGCAGCGCAAGCCTTGGCCAAACGAGGTCTCAACGTTGTTCGGCTCTTTATTGGACTATCTAGTGGTGGGGTTGGACAATCTCTCTACTCCACTCATCTTCAAGCAATGTATGCTCACAATTTTGCTTTCTTTGATCCTGGCGTTTGGTTCCACGAAGATGAAATGAGGAAGCAAGTGGAACAATTGAATGGACGTTGCATTCTGACTGGGCAGGAGAGTCCGTCTGGCACTGGTCGCGCCTGGGCTAGAGTGTGGGTTTGTAATCTACTTGTTCTAGTTCTTCTGTTTGATGTGGCCATCGTTTGCTTAACTGAAACCGTTACTTTGTACACCCAAGGCAAGCTGAGAGAAGACCTATTCAAGAAATTCGTCAGTGGCGACGGCATCGCAGGACGAAAGCCCTATGGGTTCAGCACCAAGATGATTCACTGTGTGGGCTGGAAACGCCTAGAGGCAAATCGTATGTTCACTTTTGAAGATGTGGGCAAGAGAAATTTTAACGCAATTTTGAGAAGAGCGCTGGTTTGGAGAGCCAAAGCAAGGTTTGAAGATCCACAGGTTATCGCGTCCGCATATGCAGATATCCACAAGGACGGTGTCTTTCCGAAAGACCCAGATTTAGCGAGCTTCCTCACATCTTCGGCTGCTGTCGCTGCAGCGCTACAAATTCAGCATGCATTCGAGGCAGAGTACAGCAAGCAAGCTTGCATTGACATGATCGAGAACTATGTCACTTGGGGTGGAGATGGTGGCTTGACAGAGCAAACAATGAGGGAAGCGTGCAGGCTCCCGCCCAGAGATATCCGTGCTGCCAACACAAAGTTTTCTGCAGTCATCCACCTAGATGAAGTAGAGGATGATGAAGAAAAGGAACAAAAAGCTCAATGGTGCGCTGCACGAGAAGCTGTCATGGATGTGGCTTTCAGCAAAAAGAAAATTTTCTTCCCGGAAGCCTTGTTGACAAGCTTGAAAGCCAAGGGTGGCCCAAATGTTTCGAGAGAAGGCTTGCTTGACGGACTGCTGAACATGAAGTACTTGCAGAGGTTGCCTGGATCAAAGAAGGCGGACACCCGCTACATTCCTGTCTTGACTGCTGAGGTCTCTTTGTGTGACATTTTGCATCACCAGGATCGGATTTGTGAGCTTGAGTTGTCTGAAATGTATAACATCGACAAGTTCAGCAACTACCTCACCCAGCATCCTCACAGAGCAGCTAATTCAAAGATTTTGGCAGATGTCCTTCAAGCTTCTTCAGAAAGCAGAAGACCTAGAGCAGGCAGACCTTCACCAGAGGAGGTCAAGCAGAAGGAAGACATGCAAGCTCGCAGTCGCAAATTGCGGAGTGGTGAGACTCACGGAGAGGAGTTGCTAGAGGCACTAACAGAGCCAATCCAGAAGAAACGCAGGTTCTCGCAGAAAAAGCCTGAAGTCAAGACAGAAAATTCTGAAGATCACATTCTCATCCGCAAGGTGAACTACCAATACCCTGGCCCTTGCACTATCCGAACTCGCAAACAAGTGGTAGGTATCGGAGCTCAAAAACTCAGCAGAAGAGCGCAGGTGATGCTTTTGGATCAGACACATGACCTGGACATCGAGAATTGTCTTTTCACTTTGCTTCCCCAACTGCTGGAGAAATTGAAATTGGATCCACCAATGCCACCGGATGCACTAGCAGCCTTTGCCCAGTGCAGGTCACAAAGGACTAAAGTTTGCGCAGATGTCTTGCAATTGCCCCTGCACGTGGGCAAAGAGCTGCTGGTATCTATTCTGTACGGCGGACATGTATCGGGCAAATTGGTGCGACATGACTTTGTGCAATCTTTGCAGCGAGCATCTATGTATTGCAAATGGGCTGCTGCTTCCAGCTTACCTGAGGAGTTTGCATCCTTCGTGGAGGACACTACAAAGAAAAACCCTGACAGCTCTGTTCTAGCTTATCTCTACATGGCCGCTGAAGACTACGTTCTGTCTCACTGGTGCGATCATCTTTTGACCTTTTCACCCACCCACTTGTCACTACACTTTGATGGTGTCCGCATATCACCTCTGCAGGGGATCTCCATTGAAGAAGTTTGCAAGCAAAGTGCATCCTACATTCTGGACAAGACTGGCTTCAAGGTCACAATCCGAGAGAAGAGACATGAGACTGTGAATGCCTTGATCAAGAAAGCTGCTGCGTGTGCGAAGAGGGCTCCCTTTCCCACAGATCATGTCTACTGTGTGCCAGGGAATTGTATTCCCCACGCTTTGGCCAGTTTGGGTGCCATTACGGAAGAGAAGGTGTCACTGTTGACAGAAGCATGCCCAGACAATGCATATATGCAACAGCGTGGATGTCGCACATATCTGCAATGTTCCAATATGTTCCACTGTTCCTTCTCGCCCGTCTTGTGCACTCAGTCTTTTGATTTTCGAGGAAACTTCCTCTTACATTCCGAAAATGGTGGCAGCCCACATTGCGTTGCTGTGAAGCAGGACGAGGAAGACAAGCTGATTGTTTTTGACACAGATGGTGTCTTCCACTTAGCAGTAGCTGACTTCGAGACAGCGTTGTTAGGTGGTGTGGATGCTGCCACGTGTGTTATTTTCAAACTTCAGGACGGCAAAAAGGATACAGATGTGGGTATGTCCGATTTTGAGAACCTCCTGGACTTAGCAGCAGGGAGTTCTGAATCAAATGAAGAATGCACTACAGACGATGCTCAGGACACAGCATTACTGCCAGAGGTGTCCGAAAAGAAGGGAAGCTTTGATTGGCTAGATGACACTGGACGTGTGATCACCGACCAGGTGTTGTTGAGTGATTTGCAAACGGAGGCGCAAAAGTTTATGGAAGCTGCCAAGGCTGGACAATTCCGAGCCGAACGCGGTGCTTTTCAATGCCCTGCGTGCCCCTTCCGGAAGTTCGACCGCTGCAAGCGTCTGGCTGTCCATCTTTCTCGGTATCATACAGCAAAGCGTCAGTTCTGTTGTTCCGGCACAAAGCAGATCAAAATCATTCTTGCTCTCCATGACTCAGACATGATTGCTGAAAAAAGGCAAGGGAACTACCTGAAGCGAAGCGCCACGCTGCTAAGAAGATCTATCAAGCCAATGCTTTCGCCGCAGAACAACGCCGTCGACAAGGAAATTCGGTTTCTATTGGATGCTTCAGGTCCAAGGGTAGTGCATCGGCAAGCGCTTCGCAGCGCGCGTCGAGTTGGCAATATGTACTACACACATTCCTTCGCTGAGCGGATCTTCCAAGAAATGCTCTTGAACCATGCCAAGGCGCGGGGAGATGAAAAAGGTTCAATGGTCGCACAGCATGTGCTATGAAGGTGAAAAACCCTTGTAGTGACTGCTCTAAGCACCCCTCAGGTGTCTGCCTTGGTACCTCGTTTTTTGCTTGACTCAGCAAAAGCTGGCAACAGCCTGGCGTCAATGCTGCCCACCCACACTGCGTGTTGGTGGCCTGTGGTTGAGGACGTATTCGCATCAGCAGCTTGCAAAAAACTCCGTCATCATCTCCTGGACCAAGCTGTTGCGCATGAGGAGTGCTCGTACCTGTCCATTGATGGAACATTCAAGGTATGCTTGCCATTGATGGGGCAGGGTCGGTTTTCAGACCCAAGAGCCTTACGCGACCAGCATCCTTTTCCGGCAAGTGACAGCTACACCCGTGTTCTCTCAGTGCGGGGAAGAAGCGGTGCAGTGCTTTGCCTGGAGCCATCTTGTGGAGAAGGCGCAGACCACATCAAAGCGTGTCTTCAAAAAAGCATTTCAGCGCCTGGACTTTTGCAAGTGAAACATATTGCAAGCGACAATCCTTCACCGAAGCTTTTTTCTGAGCTCAAATCGATCTGCGCAAACCTCAAGGCCTTGTCTTTAGACCCAACACATACGGCTATGCACTATGAGCAGGGGCTGGGAGGAAGAAAGTCTGCAGGTTCGAGCCTACTTCGGTCATTCATGGTGAAGTTCACCAACCACGACGAAGCAGTGACCCAAAACATTTGGGGACCATTCTTTGAAGGACAAGCTTGCGTGGCCCTATCTCGTGAGGAGCAAATGTTGCGACAACACATTCTGGACAGCTCCTTGGCAGTTGTCCGTTCCAAGCGGATACTGGCTTCTTGTGAAGAATTGAAGGTCTGGCCTACACGGATTCAGTTTGTGGAGGCACTGGCTGCACTTTCCTGTCTTCACAGAACCGACATGGGCCGGAAGATCGAAGGGACTAAAACTACGCTGGCGAAGCTCCTACACAATGTCACAAGTGCAGAGCAGCTGGAGTGGCTCTTCAACAACTTGAGGTACAGGCAATTCTTACCACATCGAGTTCGTCTGCTGCTGCCTTCAGGCACTACTGCCAACGAAGCACTCCATGCAGAAATCAACTCATGGTATCGACAGACTCAGCAGATGCACCGCAGCACATTGGTGCAAAAGCTGCAAATCCAGCAGCTGGGCAAACTATTGGCCCACAACATTGCTTTGCACAGCCCCACAGCAAAGCAGATGCCAAGCTCTCATGTCCTCTCACAGCGAGTTGGAAATCCTCTATGGTCAGCCAAAACCTGGCAGTCGGACATGGCGCAACAAGCATCAACCTTGCCATTGAAAGCTCGCAGAAAAACAGAGAAGGAGCTGGTGGCAGAAGCAGCTAAAAAGCGTCCAGCAGCAGCTCCAAGGCCGAAGGCGCGTGCGAAGCGCACGCCATTTACTTTGGAGCGCAAACCCGGTCTCCTAAGGAGCGGGGTGCGCAAAAGAAACTCGATGTGACAGGTGAAAAAGAATTGCGTAAACACTGCTTGCTGTGCTTGTGCAAACACAAACAACACTATCTTTGGACATTGGCACGCTGGATTAGACTTAACCCTTCTACACTCTGCGCGCTCAATACACAAGCAATTAGTATGTACTCTCAGCGATCAATATGTTGCTTTCTCCCGGCCCTACCTGCTTGCTTGCCTGGTATAGAGGGAACCTAATCTCTATGATTTGCTGGATAGTTTCTTGGCATCGCGCTCCGCATCTGGTTCTCCAGTTTCAAGTCCAGTTATGGAACTGGAGCAACAGCCTTGCTATTTAACGTCTGCGAAGTATTATTGTGCTCTTTTGCTGACAGGAAAAATGGGCGGGTGCTGGATGTTGCACTTAGAACCAAAGCAAATGTTGTCTTGAGAGCTCCCACGACTCATTGTACCTGTTTTTCCATGCCACACTGCATGCCCTCCTGGATGGGACCAAGATCGTGGCCTGCAGCTGGGACACTTGGTCT
>JAODVM010237410.1:0-12898 GCA_025400095.1 Phenganax marumi | reverse complement strand
GTTAAATCGAGCGATCTTATTGGTCAGTTTGGTGTCGGATTTTATTCCTCTTTCCTTGTCGCAGATCGTGTGATTGTAACTAGCAAACATAATGATGACAAACAGTACGTGTGGGAATCGGACGCAGTGTCCTTCAGCGTCACCGAAGATCCACGAGGGGACACACTAAAGAGAGGCACTACAATCAGGTATATGAATGCTTGATACAGTGTTCTCACAATAGTTTATACATGTGTCTTTCACGGCTACGGCATGGTTTTTGTTTCCTCTATGAACTTGTTAGAGCAATCCAGTTCGGTCAAATGTAAGCAGGGTTCCTACGGTCCTTGAAAATCCAGGAAATTTCTTGAATTTGAAAAAAAATTCCAGGCCTGGAAAGTCCTTGAAAATTTATGAGGTCCTTGAAATTTCTGGAATTTTCTTTCAGTTGGGCTGGCAATAATTGAAGTACCGAGACAGAGTAGCTACTAGAAAAGACTAGAATAAGTTTGTGTCTCATTATTTATTTTAATAAAATTGGCAATGTTGTTCTCTGTTTTCTAATGTCACAAGATGTGTACGTACTTCACAAATTGTTGCTTTCGTCATGTTTAGTTGTAAAATTAGGTGATCTTCAAGGATTTCGCAGTACCTAGGTCCTTGAATTTACTAGAAAAAGTCCTTGATAGTCCTGGAAAAGTCCTTGAATTGTATTTTCAGTAAAACGTGGGCACGCTGTGTAAGACTGCTTCCTAGAATACCCACTTTCTTCTTAATTTCCTAGTCTTCACTTGAAAGAAGAAGCACGAGACTTTTTGGAGCCAGACACCATCAAAGAACTTGTCAAAAAGTACAGTCAGTTTATCAATTTCAACATCTACCTGTGGACGAGCAAGACGGAGACTGTCGAGGAGCCTGTTGAAGATGAGCCTGAGGCAGATGAGAAAAAGGACGAGGAGAAGGATGAAGAGAAAAAAGAAGATGAAGAGAAGAAAGAGGATGAAGAGAAAAAAGAGGATGAAGATGTTGAAGTAGAAGAAGAAAAGGAAGAGGAAAAGAAACCAAAAACAAAAAAGGTTGGCGTCGAGCACCTTTTTTGCAGGGTTCCAAATGAGGTTTTTTTTGTTCATGTGATTTGTCAATGGTGACCTACTTACTTTTTGATATTTTAGCCTATTACAATGTTTAAAGTTAATCCAACCTCATTTAAGAACCTAGTTTAGACATAGCTGCTGGCCTGCTTTGAGGAATTAAACAACAAAATTGCCTACTTTCGAGATTTTGTCAAATGGGGTTTCCAGTCTTAAGAGCGCACTTTTGGAACAGTGTTTTTTTCCTCATGCTTGCTAGCACGCAATAAACACAAGAGATATGGGTAGATATTTATAGTGATGTTCTCAACAGTTGTTTTTATTTTGTTCAGGTTGAGAAGACAACATGGGACTGGGAGCTAATGAACGACACAAAACCAATCTGGCTTCGTAAACCGAAAGAAGTCAGCGATGAAGACTATTTTGCTTTCTATAAAGCCTTCAGCAAAGTAAGTTACTTTAGGAGTTTTGTGTTGCTTCAAGATCGAGTCACTGATATTTTGATTGGTAATTGTTTCTGGTTTTTCCTTAAAGGATAGTGATGATCCATTAGCCAAAGTTCATTTTGTTGCTGAAGGCGAGGTTACTTTCCGCTCAATTTTGTTCGTCCCAAAGAGCTCCCCTAATACGATGTTCAATGACTATGGCAAACAAACAGACCACATCAAGTTGTACGTGCGTCGTGTGTTCATCACGGACGATTTCCAAGAAATGATGCCTAAATATCTTGGATTTGTGAAAGGTGTTGTTGACTCAGATGACTTGCCTTTAAACGTATCTCGAGAAACCTTGCAACAGCATAAACTCTTGAAAGTTATCCGTAAGAAATTGGTGAGAAAAGTATTGGATATGTTTAAGAAAATTGCCAAGGAGGATTACATTGAGAAGTTCTGGAAAGAATATAGCACAAAGTATGTTGAATTTGAGTGAAACTGCTTTTGATTGCAAAACTTTGCTAATGGAGTTTGCTGTTACTTTTAGCATCAAACTTGGTGTTATTGAAGATCACTCAAATCGAACACGCCTCGCCAAATTGCTTCGCTTCCAGTCCTCCAACAACAAGAGCGATTACACCAGCCTTGAGGAATATGTTGAGAGAATGAAAGAAAAACAAGATGTGATTTATTTCATGGCTGGAAGCTCCAGAGCAGAGGTATGTAGGTTTGTAGATCATAGTTTAAAGTAGGGTGATGCGGTTCAGGGTAAAAACCGATAACTGAAAACCGTCTTAAAAACCCCGAAAATACTGATTTTTTCAAGTCCACACAGAGTATTCTAGAATTTGAGAATAAACTTCATGCTGCACAGTAAAAAGTTTAGTTTTAAAAACAGCTGTATATATTTATGTTAGACTTTTAGTATTTACAAATTCTCTGCTAAAAACACGAGTTTGTCCACTTTTTCGGGTTTTGATTGCGCTCGCGCTGGGGTAGTAGCTTTGATGCTTCACTTTTGCAGAGAAAACAGTTTTTTCCTGTTTTTCGATTTTTAGTCTAAAGCAACATTGGTTGAATCGGTTTTAAAAAAACATCGGTTTTTTTCGGTTCATCGATTAACCACATCGCCTTAGTTTAAAGAATTAAATGTTGTTTATGACTGAATTTGTAAAGTTTGCATGAAGTTATAGAACTGAAGAAATATCAAGTTTACAAGTTAAATCCTCTGTAGGTCGAGAAATCACCGTTTGTTGAGCGACTGTTGAGGAAGGGTTATGAAGTGTTGTACTTGGTGGAACCTGTCGACGAATACTGCATCCAAAGTTTACCCGAGTTCGAAGGCAAGAAATTCCAGAATGTTGCGAAGGAAGGTTTAAACATAGAGCAGTCCGAGAGATCGAAAAAGAAATTTGAAGAGCTCAAGAAGACATACGAACCTTTGTTGAAATGGCTGAAGGATGATTCTTTAAAGGATCAGATCGAGAAAGCAACTCTTTCCCAGCGTCTCACCGACTCTCCCATGGCGCTTGTTGCCAGTAGTTACGGATGGTCTGGCAACATGGAGCGAATCATGAGATCACAAGCCTATGCGAAAGCCAAGGATCCAAATCAAGAGTAAGTCTACCTTGATGAAGCCGTTTTCCAATAGAATAAGTCCATCCAGACATAGACAAGGATATTTGTCACCACAGCTGACTACAGCTGATTATTCTCACTGGCCATGCTTTTTGTTTACAGTTTCTATGCAAACCAGAGAAAGACTTTGGAAGTGAACCCTCGTCATCCATTGATCAAGAAATTGTTGGATTTAGTCGAGAAAGACGCTGCAGATCAGTCCGCGAAAGATCTGTCCAGATTGTTGTTTGAAACTGCTAACATGAGATCTGGATATCAGCTGAAGGTGAGAAGAGTGCTTTCAGTTTGACTCCACCAGACTTCACAAGTTTTTTTTACTTCATGTTCCTCCTGCACTAACACTAAATCAATAAAAGAATTTTTCATGGATTTCCAGTTAGTTCAGTCACAATTCTGATATATTATACTTTTTCCTTCATGCAGGATTCATCTGACTTTGCCTCACGCATCGAGCGCATGCTTAAGCTGAGCATGCAAATGGACCCAGATGCAAAACCTGAAGTGGAAGAAGATGACCTTGAAGATGAAGAAGAAACGAAAGAAGCTGATGGTGAAGAAGTGGAAGCAGAGGGTGAAGAGGATGGTGAAACAGATAAAACAAAAGAGGAAGAAACAAAAGAAGATGAAATGAAAGAAGATGGAAATGCGGAAACACCAAAAGAAACAGAAGAAACGATGGATGCAAAGGAAGAAACAACGGAGGAAAAGGAAGAAACAAAAGAAAAAATGGAAGCCCAAGCTGAAGAGAAAAGCGAAGACGAGACTGTCGATGAGGTACGGCAGTGAAAAACATATTGAAACCTTAGAGTGAATTAGTAATTGTATTGTTTCATCTTCTAGGCTGTTCCAGCTGAGGCAAGAACAGAGCTGTAGGAATGAGAAAGCAAGTGAGACGTTTTAAAATTATTTAAATTATTCCCAGACTGTCATGCTTGTGCCGCAGTAACCTGGATGAACACTGAAAGTGGTTAGACGCCTTCATACATGTACTGTTTCTTTACAAACTCTGAAACTTGTACCCAAATAAAATAACCACAGGTGAAAATGTAGGAACTGTTTTAAAGTTAATTTCGTTTGGCTTGTGTTCATTTGATTTGCGTGTATCAAGTTTTGCTGAAGATTGAATTGTTTGCAGAATTTTGACCAAACTATGTAAGTAAGTTTTACACTAGTGCTGTTCGTTGTAGCTTGATTCATAGGTTCACAAATTTATAATAAAATTTAAATGTATTTGCTTGTGTTGATTTGTTGTGTACAGTTGTGTATGATTTTTGTATAAATATTCAGTATAATTTATGTGCCATTAAATTCTTAAATAATTCTATTGTTTCTCCAATGACGTCACGTAGAAATACGAATTCTGGTGTTCCAGGTTTCAAGTAGTTTGCAACAATAAAATTATTTGTTACATGGAATATTAGCAGATCTTGTTGACATTGTGATCAATCGAGCTCTTCTATCCGGATGTGTACCACCTAGTGAAACTGAGTTCAGGAACCAGAACTGTTTCATATATTGAATTTGCATGATCGCAATTTTCTAATAATGGCTTCGCGTATTAGTAGCCCACCTGAACGTATTTTACGGCCATTGTTTCGAGGGATAAGTAGCACCAGAAGATCATACAGAGCTGCAGTTTGCAAAACGTTGAAAAAACCTTTGATCGTCGAAGAAATGCCTAGTGTATCTGACCTCAAAAATACTCAGGTAAATGTGTACCATAAATATACCAGGACTGTCGAAAATACTGTGCTATCAGTTCTAACCTGTTCTTTCGAGGGATGCAGTAAGAGTCACCCTTATTGATCCAGTATTACTACAGGAGGAAACTCAAACTAAACTATCTTAGGTCTGTCAGTTTTAATCCGTTCTCCAGGGATCCAGTATAAGTCACTCTTCTCGACCCAGTGTGCCATAACCTATCTACTCTTGCTTCCTTAGGTGCGAATTGGGGTGCAATATTGTGGAATAAACTTTGCCGATATTTTGATGGCAATGGGAATGTACCAAGAGAAACCTCCTTTGCCTGCTGTTTTCGGTAACTGCTCTCTGGATTATCGCTTTAATTCCCTCTACTATAGTCCTGTTTTTACCAATGCCGTTGTTTCAATCAGGGGGAGAAATAACAGGCAAGGTTTTGGAAGTTGGCAGCGATGTTACAAAACTCTCTGAGGTGAATTGTTAGTATTGTCAACTAATAAATTGAAAATACAATGTGACTGGCAGACGACTCCAATTACACAAGTCCCAAATAAGTGTAAACTTAGACAGCAAGATCTTTATTACCACAGGGAGACCATGTGCTTGGTTTGAGTTTCATGGGAGGCGGCTTTGCTGAGGAATGTGTATTAGACTCAAGGGTATATATACCTTCTTTTTTCTAACCATTTTTTATCTCAGTATATGGTTAGTAATTAATGTCTAAATATGGTATAATGCAGAATGTTTGGAAACTCCCCAAATCTCTTGATTTGAAAGCTGTTGCTGCTATGGCGGTCTCATATGGCACGGCCTGGGTTGCACTCACTAGAAGAGCGAATGTCCAAGCAAAGTAAAGAGCAATTGCTTTTCTCCTGATTTCCTAATGTGCGCCGCTGCTTCAACATAATTATATTGTAGTGAAAGCGTTTTGGTGACTGCAGCTGCTGGAGGAGTTGGCATGGCTGCGGTAGATCTTGCTTCTAATGTGCTCAATGCCAAGGTAATACTGCATATAGTCAGAAAAAGTTAAATGCCAGTGATCGTACTGGTCTGGGAAAGAGTCTTACCTGGTTAATAGAGATTGGTAATTATCTTACCACAAATGATCTAATAACGCCTGGGGCATTTAATAAAGTTTAGTGGTTCAAGGGGGAACGTTTAATAGATACAAGGCGTTTAATAGAGAGAGGCGTTTATATCATTTCTATCACTTTACTGTAAAACAAGACAAAACAAAAACTGAGACGCGTTAAGACTAACTACACAGTTTCTGAGTCCAATTGATATCCCACTATGATAATGTAAAACACTGTCCTTCACAGATCTATGTCAGTGTCAATGGGGGCGTCTATTAGACATGCGGGATTTGCTAGAGAGAGGCGTCTAATACAAACTTACACTTAAAGGGGGGCATTTACGGTACTTCAATCTTTAATCACCAGGTTATTGGGGCAGCAGGAGGCAAGGAAAAAGGAAACCTTGTTCTGCAACAGGGCGCTGGCAGTGTGATTGATTATAAAACTGAAAACCTTCGAGAAAAGGTGCACTTAGTATCACTCTGTTCATTTCCAAACAGTGTCTTGCACCTCAATGAGCTTGCTATTCCAATGTAGATCAAGGAGTTGACCAATGGTCAAGGGATCAATGTTGTTTTTGATTCTGTTGGAGGAGACACTGCACTTGATTGCATTAAGAGGTTTTACAGGATTGGCAATATTACTACAGATGATGCAACTGTTAATTTATTGTTGGAAGCAGAGCACAAAAGCTTTAGTACAGCATGTATTTTCTTCTAGTATGTCGTGGGAAGGACGGTTTCTTGTCGTTGGTTTTGCATCAGGAAATATTCCCAAGGTGGGACACCAGTATTCTGGTTGAATGATACTGTTGTTAATTACTGTCCCAAAATAATGACTAAGCTCTTTATGCTTATATTGATAAAATTCCCTGTATTAAAAACTATCATTTTTAACAATTTTTTATCTAAGATTGCAGCCAATCTACTTTTGGTGAAAAACTGCTCTGCTGGTGAGATATACAACATTTTATTGCACATCAGCTAAATTTTCATAGTTCAGCCAAATTTTAACTTGAATTTGTTTTTCATTTTAGTGGGAGTCTACTGGGTATGTGATCCTGAAATTTTATCATTAACTATTCAAGTGTACTTATCAACAAGCTCTTTTGAATATTCATTTCAAGGGAGCATACATAAGGAATAATCCTAAAGTACTGGTGGATAGCATAAACAAACTTCTCATGATGCTAGAGGAAGACAAAATTCATCCTCACATCAGCAAAGTATTCCCACTGAATGAGGTAATCTCAACATATTGGTGGATTTCAACACTAGGTAGAAACATAACTGCACAGCAATTTTATTATTACTTTAGATCAATGAAGCTTTCAAATTCATCTTGGATAGACAGTCTACTGGCAAAGTGTTGGTTGCAATGTCAAACTCCACTTGAATACCATACAATTTAAGTGGAGTCAAAAACAAATTTGAAGTTGAAATATTATTGAAACAATAGTTATGGAATTATAATTTTATGTGAAAATTTTGTATCTGTGCAATATCCTCATTGTTTTTGTTGTAACTGTACAACATTCTTTTGTCTTCGAACAAGATTTTAGTTTATTGTCAACAAATAGGTTACCAAGTTCATCACTCCAAAGCACATCTCTGTTTTTATTTCTGAACGTGACTTAAGGAAACTCTTGGCCAGGTTGACTATATTTCAGACATTCGTTATCGGCAAATGGCTGCAAGGTCTTAACAAAAATTTAGTGTAATCCAATGTCGTATCCAAAAAATGCCTAAAAGTCACCTCGTGTTGTGTAAGCTCAACGATATTGTGGTTGATGATCAAACTCGGAAGGTGGGGCAGGGGGTAGACCTTGGGGGGTGGGCATAGGTGGAAGTTGAGCAGGATCGGGTGGCACAGGCATGACTGGTTTAAACTGCTCTGCCGTCATTCTCGTTATAGCAATGCCAACACCCTCAATCAACGCAAGCAACACAGCGCCAACTGCCGCAGCAGACACAGCTGCAGATGGGCCTCCTCTTGCAGCTAAAACTGCCCCAGTCAAAGCACCACTGCCAATGGAGTTCCATGGATCTTCCTTTCTTCTTATGCCCATCAAACAACATTCGAACGTCGAGAACAAACCTCCCCACACACCAAAATTACCTTGGGCCAGGCGTATAAAAATCTTAACTATGTTCTAGTTCAAGTATAATTTTGCCATAAAATGATAGTTTACTCTAAAATATGGAAGTTTGACCAGCCAAATTTTCATTAACACAGTGGAAGCTGACTAGCTTTTTATGAAACCAACCCTCTCCCATAAGATATAACAAGGATGAATTTTTATAAGAGACGGATCTTCTGGTAAGAACTTGATAGTTGGCACAATAGCAATAGTCTACTAACCTCCTAAAACTGGAGCTCTCGTTTTCACAGCCGCAACGCTGCCAATCAATCTGTGACCCTGTTCAAAAGATTCAACTTTTATAGTGGAAACAACTAGAAAAACGGCCCAACATTCATTGTACTTTGTCATTCTAGTCTGACAACAAGAAGTGAGATCTAGACGTCACATGTTCCTTACCACAGGCGAATTTCTCCATCCCTTGACGAAAGAGAAAATGCCGCCTCCTATAGCTCCCATTGCAAATGCACCACCACAGTCATCAACAATACGATAGGGACTAAAATGAGCATTTCAAACATTAATTCTGAAAGAGGCCTAAAAATGCACAGTTACCTGGGTTTCAGCTAGAATGCAGTTTAGCGGACACCAGGTTACGGCATGGTGGTGGGCTCAGCATTCACAATCTATGTAATATTGTTTTTTCGATGGTCAGCATCGTAAGGTGTCCACTAAACTGCACTTGTCCCTGGGTTTCACTAATAATGGTATTTTTCTCAGTATTTAAGCAAAGACAATTTAAATATGCATCAATATAAGAACACCAGACTAGTACTAAAAATTTTTGTATAGAACATTATATTAGAAAGCCGTCATTTGATCAGTTTGAGAATAACTCACGTTCAAAGCAGGCGTAATAAATTGATTATTTTGCCCAGCAATCTTACCATGGTTCTCTGGCATATTCCTCCATTTCTCAACAACTACTTTTAAACGTTTTTTTACTCAAAACACGTTAGTTTTTCAGAATGTATGATGAAATACATCACCACGAATATTTCATCTGCCAGAAGGAAGTGAAGAATGTACATAAGTGCCCCGAGCAAGTCCACTAATGTTCATCAATGCACCAAAGTGCTAAGCAATATCCCATCAACAACTAAATTACCCCCTTCAATTTAAAAGTGCACCTGGTACATCCTAGAATACCTCTATCTATCCTTTAGTTCCACCCCGATACCACTTACATAACTTGGACTCATCTATTCTGGAGTATTACCACTGGATACTGCAACCGGAATCTTCCCTAACTTGGATTCATCTATTCTGGATTCATATACTACTGGATACTGCAACCGGAATCTTCCCTAACTTGGACTCATCTATTCTGGATTCATATACTACTGTATACTGCAACCGGAATCTTTCCTAACTTGGACTCATCTATTCTGGATTCATGCTACTGTATACTGGAACTGGAATCTTCCCAAACTTGGACTCATGTAACATGGATTCATACTACTGAATATTGGAACTGGAATGTTGCCTAACTTGGACTCATGTAACATGGACTCATGCAACTGGAATGTTCGTCTAAACGTAGAATAACCAAACAATTATAAAACAAATCTTGGTTCGGTTTTTGCATGATTTCAATAACGACAATACATACATAACTTGTTTGATAACATTAAATGCAATAATTGTTTATTGTTATTTTCTAGCATATATGTTTCTGGCTCTTCAAATGTTTCTTAGTACGATGAAAACTTTTAATGGGAAAAAGAACGAGATAACTCCACTAAACATTCGTGTTTTCCTTGCAAAAGTTGCAGATCGAAGTAGTTCTGTTGGAAGGTAAATATCACGGGAAACCCAGCCAGTGTTTCGATTTCACTGTATAAATATTTGGGAAAATGTTCAAATACCACTTAGAATTAAAAGAAACTACATTTAGAATTAATTACTGGCAATTTAGTACCTTTAAATATGTTGCTTTCTTCGGAAGCTTTTGCCTCAACGCACTTTGAAATGTGTCGCGTAAATGACCAAATTTTGATGTCTTTACGGCCCCAAAACCACGTCTTTCAAGCATACACATTTGGGCCAATACTGAACGTTGCTCTGAATCGAAAAAATAGTCGAAATAAAGAAAATTTCACAAAAATATTCAGCGCAAACAAAAACAAAACTTCTTTAAAAATAAAACTGTCCCGCCGAAGCCACGTGAAACGTATATGACGTTGTCACTGTGACGTTGCACCATAGCCGGTTATTTTTCGCGTGAAAAAGGTCTTTTTTCCTTTCTTTTCAGCCTATACCTGTATTGGAAGTTCTAGCAGGTGTTTTGAAATGTTTTACGTTCATTTTACCAACATTTAGGCAGCAATTATTGATTTTTTTGAAAAATAATCTCACTAGAATGAGTCTCTAGCACGCACGCACTTTTTTAGCCAATATTATAAGAGGTCGGCTCATTTTTGGCGTTTATCAGCGACGTCAACGTGCGGATCGGGTGTTTTCCACTAGAAAAACAACACGTTCCTCTTTACAAAATTTGCAGCGAATTTTAGCGGGAAAACATCATTTGTGGAAACATTTTTCGCGCAAAAAGTAACAAACATTCAAAATAAATATTTGTGCAAATTTTTTTAGTGAATCTGTAAAATATTATGACAGATTTCTTGCCGAAGATATCCAGTCCAAGTGACTGGCCTGAAAAGTGGAAAGATCTGCAGGTATTTTGGTGAAATGATACTTGAAAAATTTGTTTTAATTGTTTTAAAAAGTTATTATTAAAGTTTTTCTCTGGCAAACAGACTGAAACAGTCGAACCACAGATAGTTTTGCTCATCAGGATGAGAATATTGTGTTTAAAAATGAAAAATTTAAATATATCCCCTTGGCCATCTTTATTGATTGTATTTTGTCTATTGCCAGACGATTTTATATTTTTAAGATCTTGTCAATTAACTCATTAATCTTGGTCTGGCCAGTAATCAACTTTCTGCCGATTGATCCATTTTAGACAATTGACAGTTTGCTACGATGTTCGATCTGCGGTGAATTTTTCAAAAATACGACTTTCATTCCATCTTGCTCGCACAATTGTAAGATTCGTTCATATATTTATAGAAAATTGCTTATAGAATAAGCTAGGAATGATAAAATAAAACCACATGACTTGCAAAACTTTAGATTGCTCTCTCTGCATCAGAAGATATTTATGCGTTGAGTCAAAATGTCCTTCGTGCAATGTGGTTAGTAGCAAGTGTATCTGTTTCACACCAAATAACATGAAGTTTCTGTTTAATCTCTGTTGTTTTCTGTAACCAGTATCTGCCATATATGGTATCATTGTAACTATGTATTCAGTATAGTCGTGTTTGAAAAGTGACGTATGACTTGAAATTCTTCTAGAGTGTAATGGACACTCAACTGGAAAATAACAGAATTATCGATGAGATCGTCAAAAGCTTTGTCAAAATTCGGTACATGCTAAAAGTATTAGACAGTTATTGGGTAGGACCTAGCTGAATTTAGCTATAACTCAAACATGCAGTAATAAAAATTGTTTGACACACAAATTGACTGCTTATTCTTCAATCTAACTGCAGAGAAAACCTGTTGCAAGTTGTTAAAAACAGCTGCAATGGAATGGAGAGGTTGCCAGAGAGAAAAAGGAATAAAGAAAAAAGAGTTAAGAAAACAGTAGAAAAATCCAAATTCTTTCCTGCGAAGGTTCTAAATTTAGTGATTTATTGAAATAAAGGTGAATTGGAAATTGCTCAGTTAGTATATATGAAGTTGAATAGCTCTATTATTATCTTCTAGAAGCCAACATTTTCTCGCTCTCAAAAACGTGTCCGTAAAAACTCAAGCTCAACTACAGAGAAATCATCCAGTGAAAGCAGTTGGTCTCCTGCAGATAGAAAGAAACGAAAACGATCCAGTTTTCTTGATGATTCTTCGGATAGCAATGAGATATCAATTATTGAGAACCCAACCCCTAAAAAATCACCCAGCGTTTCGTCTCTTGACACCAAGGACACGTCTAGCAAAATGAAAAGCAAAGATGAAAATTCAGGTAACTGGAGCTCCAAAAATATCTCCTGGAAAGTTTGCTGGCATTAAAAAGGAGCATAAACCAAGTGATTCTTAATGGCTTATCTAAATGAAATATATTTGGTAGCTCAAACTGTTTAATCCTTTTTCAATTTTTGCATAGTTGAGTGCCCTGTTTGTGGTGTGAAGATGCTTGCTGTAAAAATCAATCTTCATCTTGACTTATGTTTAACAAGCAAACATAGAAAGGAAAACTTGAGAAATTCGCCGACCAAACAAAGTCAGAAACCATCAGAGGCATCTACTGCAGTTACTGGTGCTAATTCATTCATGTAAGCTTTGTCAAGTTTTGGGATAAATAAATTTACCATAAATATATAATTATTAATAAATTAATAAATAATTAATAAATAATTTATAAATTAATTAATTATAAATAGTAAATTAATAAATAATTGTAATTTAATAAATAATAAATAATACATTAATAAATAATTATAAATTAATAAATTAATAAATAATTTATAAATAATTTATAAATATATTAATAAATAATAAATTTACCACTTGGGATAAATAAATTTACCAATAAATTAATAAATTTGGAATAAATAAATTTACTAGTTAATCTACTGGATAGTTGCATCAGTTCTTAATTGTTCTCCCTAGAGAATCAATAAGAGTCATCTTTTATTGATCCAGTGTTACTACAGGAGGAATACTTAACTAAACTAACTATATTTATAGTGGATAGTTCTATCAGTTCTAAACTGTTCTTCCTAGAGATCCAGTAAGAATCATCTCTTATTGATCCAGTGTTACTACAGGAGGAAA
>JAODVM010237300.1:0-12901 GCA_025400095.1 Phenganax marumi | reverse complement strand
TCCGTGTATGGCATATTTACCATATTTACCTTCAGGAGGTTTCATATCTTGCGTTTTCTTATTCTTCACAAGCTGCAGATGTCGAGTTGACATTAGTTGATGTGTGACCATCGCAATCTCTTTTCTAAAAACATGTAACTTATGAAGACTTTTACAAAGGCTTTCATTTTAATATTAAGATCTCTAAACAAAACACAAGCAATACTTACGCCTTGATTTTTTCAGCTGGCGGTATCTCGGCGATACCGTCAGTTGAGACCACTGGGATGGACTCACTAGCGTTGCTACTTTGACGGACAACTTTGAAATGTTGAACGTCATTCACTTCCGCATCGCGATTGATCACATGATTCCTAGGTGAAATCACCTGAGGTCGTCCTTTACTGAAAGGTAATGCCGGAAAAAAATGAACATTGGTAGAGACTATATCGCAACTTGTTCATGAGTTTTAAAGCTGCTTTTCACTGTCGCGTGTTTCATATGCATGTGCAAGTGCGTGAAACTGTAAACTGTCATCAAAATGGTTTACAAACTATAACCACGAAATGGAATGTTTATTATTAACTCATTGTTATTATTTATTATTTATTACTACTTATTATTATTCTTATTATTATTATTATTTATTATTAGTCATTCATTATTATTTATTTATTCATTATTATTTATTTATTCACTATTATTTATATTTATACATTATATATACAAATATATTTATACATATTTCTACATTATTATCAATTGAGTGCTTACTTTGTTACATGTTTATCGTTTAAACCATTTCTGATGAAAGATGCAGAAGTTTGAAGGATTGGAACTTTCACCGGTGTGAAAAAAACAACAGTGAAATGCAGCCATTACCAAGTTGACCAGAACGAGAAAGTGAACTTAGGGCTAGTATCTGATGCGAAAGACTTACTCAGCTTCAGTGAAAGTACTCTTAGGGCTTTCTCCATCAGGAAAATTTCGTTCTTGAAGACCAGCAGACGCTTTGATCTCTTTTCGAGCGATCTCATCTATCTGATTACCACTGTCATCCTAATAAGAATTGAATGGGATAAAGTCAATGTAGAAACAAGCGGAATGATACAGATCAGCAGCCAACACACAAAGAACACAATAAAACTATTTGAACGTTAAAAAGATAAATTAAGAAGCAGGCAAACAAGTAAAGAAATAAATAAACCAAAAAAGAAAACAAGCTGGCAATGAGGAAAGCGACAAAAAATACCGTGTGTGCGCCAACAGTCTCCGGTCTATTTGGTAAATCTTTTGGAAAAGACTTCTTTCGTGCTTTTAAATTCTGAAACAACGACAGAATGTTTTGAAGATCCACCACTATTATCCATGTTTCTCACATATTATCTAATTCTTACCCCTTTTACCCACATCCCACCCCTACTACTCACAACATCTCCGATATCTCACCTCTATGGACTTCTTGAGCTCTTTATTTTCTTTCTTAAATCCGTTCACCTCGCGAAACAACTTCGCCACTCTGGAAGCCAAGATCCAGCAAGACTCGGCCATCAGCAAATATCGCGAACATATCGACTGCTTTTCAATGTAAGCCAGACTTGCCGCCGTAGAGCCTTCGTGATCTTTCGCCAATACATCGGCACCATGCTCAACCAGCGTTTGAATGCAAGCCAAGTGACCCATTTTGGCGGCAGTGTGTAGCGGGGACTGGCCTTGAGCATCAATAATATCTGAAAAAGTTTGACCACAAAAAATTGACTTAAATAAGGAAAATATTCGTGTTTTAACAACAAATAACTAGCAAGCAATAGCCAAATCAACCGATTAGCATGTAAAAGTCGTATTTACCTGTAGTAATCTTTCGTTTGGTCATAAATGACAACAGATACGTCAAACACTGCTCCATACCCTCTGAAGCAGCATGGTGAAGTAAACTCGTCTGACCATCTCGTACAGCTAGCTCAACGTACGCACTGCTTTCTTCTACCAACCATTTTAGACAATTCACATGACCATTCTAGAGTAATGAAGACGACCAAAAATACAACATTCTTAGTTATCCCTGCAAGGGCTTTTCACAACCAATTTAAAAGTCAATGCAACTATGTGGAACTTAAAACGTCTATGTGCAAATTCAACCTAAGCTATATTTATTATTGTAGCTACTTATTTTTGTAGCTATTGTGATATTTAGTTCCTAATCTGCCTATCCCAACCCATCCTGTCAACTTTTCCTGTAAGAGGAAACCGGAAGGCTCGGAGAAAACCTACGACTTTCGGCGGAGTAGCTGACGACTCTTTTCATATGAGAAAGTCAAGTACACGCTGATTATCAAAACCACTACCCCATTAATGAAAGGCGCTTGTCCCATTGAACTAAAAATACATGGAACGCTACCTCTAATAATAGTGTAGTAATCGATTGAAGCCAAATTTGACACCCAGACACGCGTGTTTACTGCTTCGCGATTCTATCGCGGGAACACAGACTTCACTCCTAGTTGTAAGTTTTTGCCAAAAAAAGAAGGTATTTTTTGGGCAGTTCGTTCATAAAATTAGAAAAAACTGCATTTATTTTCTTCTTCGTGTTTTCTTTTCTTACTAAAAAAATGCTTAGTAGCTTCGTAGAACTTGTTTCTTTTTGGCAAAGTGTGACTCGTTTTCCGAAAGGGTTTATATGTTTGGGTTTTTGGTCGTGTTTTCCGTTGTGTAGAAAGACTAGGGCCGACCTCGGACTTTTGGCTTTAATTTTTGGCTTCAGGAAGCGTTCCATGTATTTTTAGTTCAATGTGTTAAACGCATTGAACTAACTATATCTGGAATGATAATTCAGGGGAGAGGGAATTAAAGTCGACTTTGTGCTCACTTTGCGCGTACGTAGACGCAGTTCTTTTTTAACATTTTTTTAGAAAAATAGCATTTTATACCCATAAAGTTTTCAACTTAAATCTTGTTTTAGTGTCGTAAAATGCATGTAAATTTATAGAGTGACACGTAAATGTTTAAACCTCCAAAATAGTATAGTTCTGTTGTTGGGGATTGCCTCCCTTTTGTTCGCCCAACAAATCACCAAGGTCACACGCGTAAGTTTTGATATGTATTGACACAAACAAGTTCACAACTTCACAATGGAAAAAGTGTAGGGCACATATGGCAAAAAGTGTTTATAAGCTTCAGTGGAGTTAGAATCTGGAACAGCCTACCTGATCATGCAAGAAATAGCGATACTATATTAATTCATTTACCAAGAGTGCAGGGTTCCATATGCGGTTTTTCTTGTGCATGTGGTTTTTCAGTGGTGCCTTACTTTTTGATTTCTTAGCCTAATATAATGTTTAAAGTTAATCAAACCTCATTTAAGAACCAAGTTTAGACATAGCTGCTGGCCTGCTTTGAGGAATTAAACAACGAAATTGCCTACTCTAAAGATTTTCTCAAAATGGGGTTTCCAGTCTTAAGAGGGCCCATTTGGAACAGTGAAGAGTGTTTCCTCTATTAATCTATTAGTCTGACGTGTATTTGGTGTATCAGTCTGGTGTCTTGTTCTTTTGTTGTTGTTTTTTGTTTGTCTGTTTTTGTTTTGTTTTTTTTTGTATTCTATGATTGTAAATACTTTTAATATAGTATATACGCCCCACTTGGAAACCAACATTTGTTGAAGTGGCTTGCGTATTTAAATAAAGTGTTATCTATCTATCATCCATCTAATCACAATTCAATTATATAGTCTCCAAGACTCACTGTCCTGTTCATTCTCACACACATGATGCATAATGCCTAAACGCATCGCCTTTTATACTCGCAACTATGAGCTATTGTTCTAAAAATATCATATTACATATGCTGATGCAGCACACCATGATTCGGCGAATTCCATTAAGGGCCTGTTACTCGGCTAACCGAGTAACTCGCTTTGCCGAGACGAGCAAGCACTGTGTTTACATGTGACCGAGTAACCTGGCATATTCTCCAATCAGACTGTAGTATAGGTTACAGCTCTTCCCCTTCGAATGAAAAGAACGACAGGTAATGAAGTAATAATGGCAGCCGCATGCGGAACTGACGAGAATTCTCCTGACCTAGTCGAGTTTTCCGTCGAAAAGTGTTTACTTGGACCAACCGAGTAACTCGCCTTGCCGAGATATCTCGGCAGAAAAGGCGGGATCTCGGCTAGGCGAGTAACTCGGTTGTTCCATGTAAACAGCCAGCCGGGTAAACTACTTATTATATAGAGTAGCCGGGATCTCGGTCCAGCCGAGTAACTCGCCTAGCCGTGTAACTTGCTTCCATGTAAACAGGCCCTCAGAGCCAATCGCATGGCTTCATCGAGGTCGTTGACGTTAAAGTGACTAAATTGAAATACTTTATTTTATATAAGTAATATGATATGAACAGTCTCCAACATTGTGTTAAATACAGTTATTTTCAAACTTTCACGAAAATTGAGCCTTCAGCCAATGCAAAAAACAGTGTTTTTAAGATGTAAACATGTACTGCCAAGATAAAACCTGGTGGTCGTTTCCGGGGAGAGAGGAAAAATGTTGATAATCCGTTCGGCTTCATCCAATCATAGGCGCTTTCTTATGGAGTTAGCATTCCAGATTATATACAGTTCACTGGTTAAACGTGCATTGTAGCAGTCAATTCATTTTCAGCTTTGCGCGCACGCCAAGAAATTCAGAATTTGACATTTGGAATGCAGTAGACCCAAGCGTGCGCCAAAGTTAATTCGAGTGCTGTTTTAATGCCCACGCAAGAAATAATGTTTTGTCAAAACTTGGCTGGGTTAGCGGGCTGGTCAGGCTCATGTAATCATCCGCAGGGCCGTAACTACTGGGGGGAGGGGTTGGGGGGTGTTGCGCCCCAATGTATCAATATTGCTGTTTTTTCGGGCAAATTTAACAATTGAAGACACGCTCGTCGGGCAAGAAATATACTATATAAAATACTTTACCTTTTCTTAAACGTCAATAGCGAATATAAAATTTTAGAAACTTTTTAGTGGGTTTTTTTTAAATATAGAAACCTTAGTATAAATAGTGGTAACTGTTTATGTCTATCACGCTTGCAATTGGGCCACGCCCTTTTTATTTTTTTGTCGGGGAAAATTTGCCTGCACCCTCCTGAACGGGACACCCAAGTTACGACCCTCATCACCTGATTTATTTACATGTCGTGAACGAGCTGCTGATGTTGTTTTTTCAGGGCGGCAAGAACGAAAGACGAACAACAAATACAGCAGGTATATACATTTGCTCCATAATATCATGCCTTGCTCCAGGCGACATTTTGTCGTGTCGTGTACAGTATTTTTACGTTAATCTTGTGTTACACCGGTCAATTTTATTCGCTGATTTGTCTGGTAATGAGATTGCCACACAAATCGGCGAGTGTTACATGGTGCAGCAACGCCGATTTGTGTCCGAATGCGAATCATTGAAGTTTTTGATGAGGATCAAAAAATTTCAATGTCAGCTTCTAACGCCATTGAAAATCGACAAGTGCAACATCTAATTTGCCGATTTGTGCCGCAACCTCTTGTTACCAGTCTTGCGTTCTGTCGCATGAAACACTCATTTGACCATAATAAAAAGTATGGCATGTCGATTTTACCAGAATCCTTTGCGCAGACAATTTTTATATGCGATAAAAATACTAGAACTCATCCCCTTGAAGTCAGCAACTTTGTCAAAGAACAAACTAATCATCTGCAGGTTGATGTCGTTCTGGAAATATTCGTCAACTGTCGCTGGAAACAATTTAGAAGCGCAAAGGATTATGATAAAATCGACCGACCGCCATCTTTGTTGTTATGAGTGATTACCCTAAACTCACTTCGGCAAACGTGGAGACAAGTCTACACCAACAACGACCCATACCCCTTGATGTATTCGCCCAAGGCGACATAAATTAGCGAAAGAAATTGGAGTGAGTATCAGTCCGTATAATTTGTTTCGCAATCGTATAGGTTCCTTGCAATCACGTGATCCTTTAATCAAATGACGGGTAAGCCCAGTGGCGAACAGTTGGGGGCGGGGCAGGGGGGGAGCTTGAGCCCCTCCAATAATTTCGAGAGAATGTACTAAACAACAAAATTGCCAATACGATCCAATACGATCATCGCGAATAATCTGAATACCTAAAACTCATATTTGAATTCTGTTATTATATTTACATTCAGATAGCAAAGTACACCTATACTTCAACAAAAACAAATTTTGCCGCAATTTTCCGTTAGCATATTGACAGTTTATGCTTAAAATTTGGCCTCGGGCCACCCAACATTTCGTGAAGTGTTCGCCACTGGGCAAGCCAACAATTTCGTTGACGAGTTTCTCCCGTTTGAATGGTCTATGCTGTACTGAATTAAAGGAATCAAATAGTTTTGTTTTAAACCATCGTTGGAGTCAACTGAAAAGCTTCTTACGGCCATTTTTGACATCCTTGCCCGTCATCTCAAAATCACATGATTGACAGGCTCATATATAACGTGGTGTTACACAATATGGCGCAAACCAAATTAAATGAGATTTTTGGTCGTACTGATACTGTCCACCATTACAAACTACGAGGATCAGATTCTACTCTCTTCCATCCGCGTCGGAAAACTGAATATCTTTAAAAAAGCGTTCGTTTTAGAGGGCCAAAAATATGGAATTCATTGTCTGAACAAGCTAGAAATCGTGAATCTTTATCCATATTCAGTAATACAATTGCCAACGCCAGCCTGATTAACAATAACTTGTAGTAATTTTATTATATATTTAACTTATTTGTTCCTTTGTGAGTCTTGCTAATTTGTAAATACTTGTAGTTTTATTCACGTGCTACTTGAAAGCCAACATTTTTTGAAGTGGTTAACTTGACGAAATAAAGTTTTACCTACCTACCTAAAACAACCTATTGCGACACAAATCGGCGAAACAAATCGATCAGTGTAACACAAGCTTTACCAATTGTGTGCTTTGTTGTCAGCCGTTTTAAGGGGATGGAGAGTTGAAGATTTCAGGACTTCGTATAACGTGTACGGAGAGTTTTGATTTTTCGTGTTGAATGCCCGCGATATCTTTGTGTCCACCTTACTTCTACTTCTACTTCTACTTCTACTACTTTGTGTAAAACTGTAGTGAGTAACGAATCCAAAGAAGATGTAAAAATAAGCAAGCAGAAGTTTGCAAATATTGTGATAAAAGTAACGTTACCCGTGCATGTGACGCGAAATAGGAGTATCTTGAAGGCCCGTTTACACGGGCGATTTTTGCTGCGATTTTTCTCCTTTTAGCGTGTGTGATCGAGTAGGTTGACCGAGGTTGAATAGCGAGTGCATTTAGGAACATTGCTGGTCCAAGTATACTCGCCAGTTACCTACTCTATCGCATCGTTCAACAGGCGAAAAGTTGCGGCAAAAATCGCCCGTGCATAAATGCGCCTAAAAGCCGATTCCGTTTGACCGTTCGCAAAGCACGTTGGCTTGTTCAAAATTTGCCGTTTCTAAGGTCAAACGATAACATATCGAAGGGGCAGGATTCCAAGTTTTTCAAGCCTGACGTCCGTGGTCGAAAAACGTTGCCTACTTAAGCTTTCTATTGGGCCTTTCACAATCCTTGCAATAATCAAAATAATTGCAAAATAAGTTGCTTGAAGTGTTGCACAAAATTGCAGTCGGTTCTACTTTTGGCGGCTCTTGCATATGCTATTTTCAGTATTACATAAAGATTTCACCGCGTAAGACTTCTTGCAATGGTTCATGCAACTTCTCTAATTACAATGCCGCTGATCACATTACTGTTTTTTCGTTCCTAGCTCCTTCCAGTTGTGGACAATCTGCAGAAAGCGGTGCTTGATTTGAACAAACAACAGGTTGGCAGTTGTTTTGTATTAGTTGAGTACTAAATTTTCATTGAAATAATACCATTCCAGGTATGAAGAGTCTAGTCTAGACCATGGCAGACTGGACTGGACAAGGCTAGGCCAGGGACAGATTTTCAAATTCTGTTGGGGGGTGGACAAATATTTGGAGAGGGGCTCCTGCTTGCTTTGGCAGGGGTCGTGCCAATAGAATTGCTTCGAAAAATGTCGACGAGTTCGTTTCCTAACTTCGAGGAGTTCCTCTGAACAATTCCCTAAAATTTTGAAAATTTCTTTAAAATTTCCTAACTTCTTGTTTCGTAGACCAATCAAATTTTATATTTTTCTTTTGGGCAATTTGATTGGTCAGTGTACCAACAAGTTAGAAACCTTTTTAAAAGGAAGTTCTCAAACGAAATTGTTCAGAGAAACTTCTCGAAGTTCGGAAATGAATTCGTCAACATTTTTCGGAACGCTATTAATGGCACGATTGTAACTTAACCCCCACTATGCTTCGCTTACAAGCGTTTCGCTCGAATACAAAGGTGCATGCACGTATGTTGTACGGTCACATTTTGCTCTCAAGCTTCCTACAAGCTCTTGACCAAAACACCGAGAAAATCTGCATCATGTAGTAGTCTTGATACCGCAATCATATACATTCATAACTTTTTTGTTAATATTCTCTTCAAACACAATTTTGCCCGATTAAGCAATACATTGAACCCGAAGTTGTGTATCACCGTTTTTTAAAACACCTCCAAGTAAGTAAAAGACTTGACTAACGTTCTCCGTTTTCAATGCCCTTTTTGCTGTCTAATACACTGGTAATAGACGCTTTTTGATTTATTCTTTGCTAAATATGATTTCTGATATGATTTTTTTTTGTATTAAAGGCTTCCGATCTTCAGCAAACTCAACAACTTAAAACTGATATTGCTGAACAGAAGGCCAAGGAGGTTTGTTGCTCACTAATGAGATGATGTATGTAATATTTTTATGTTGGAAAAAATGAAAGTTCAAGGTTTAAGTAGCTGATTACATGAGCACATTTTAGACAACGGAGGTTTCAGCCCGACGTTTGGTGTACGGAATTGTGGAGAGATAATAGAGAGGTTAAGATACTCCGATTCCGGTGTACGAGTACGGGTGAATTACTCGTGCCCGTTACTCGTAGTAAGGGTGCTGTTTGCCACTTAAGAACTACGTAAATTCCGAGTAACAAAACCGATCACAAAAACAACCAAAATGGCGGCTGCTCGAAACGGGTTTGTAGGTTTATGTTGTTCTTATGTGGGCGTTAAATAAAGTGATGAAGTGATATAGACACTCACTCGCTTCTCCATTTCTGCTGGTGTCTTTCCACTTTCCCACTGTTATGTATTTGGTATATACCCGTTCGTCGTTTACCAGTAGACCTTGGTTTACCGTAGGAAAACGTGTAGAAATTGCGGGTAAAAATGTTGACATCAGCAAAAGTGCAAAACAAAATGGCGATACACGAACCCGCCACCCGCACCCCGAAACCGGGGTATCTTAAGCTGTCTAATACAAATATTTTCCGCAGATTGCTAAATTCGGAAATTATAATTTAATAAAATGTAAGAAGCCGTATTCACGACAAAGACAAGGCGTTATGCAGTTAGTTCGTTTTTGGAAAATTTTGCACGAGTTTACTTGCAAACGTTTCCGCAGTTCACATGTTTCCCATTCTGTTATAAAAGCCAAAATTAGTAAAGTGATCATAGGCATTACCTGCATCAATTGTTTTTACAGTTTTCTTTTGATTTTCTAGTTTATTTTTATGTAACTAGCTACCGCTTTTCTTTATCATAAACCTATTCTTAAATTGTCCCAATATTCTACGGTACACAAATTTGCACACGGTTGATATGATATGATATGATATGATATGATATGATATGATATGATATGATATGATATATAATGGTAATTGCACTGCGTGCGCGGTCGTGCGATTTTGTAATCACGAGTTTGATTCAGACCAAAATTGCACGTGATACGAAATGCAATTACGACTTTATTATAAGTATTTTGACATCATACTCATGCAGTAAATCAATTATTCAATTTGTTTCAAATATATTTTCTAGAGAGAATAACAATGAAACTACAATACAAATTATTTTGAAATCATACTGTACTCGTTTTGTTTCAAATATGTATATTCTTAAAGAAATAATAACAAAACCGGAAACATTAGTCACTGTATCAACAATATTTGTTCTGAATGCACAATACTTGACTTATAATACACGCGAAATTGAGAAATATTTTGTTGAAATCCAGATTTTTGTTTTTAATAAAACTTGAAGTTTTTGTTTACGTTTATTGAATTTGATTGGCTAGTTGAATGGTATACCTTAATCTGATTGGCTGTTATACACAGAGAGTGGTTTCAACTCTCGCATCAGAAAAAATTTGAAATCACCCTGCTATGACTGCGATTCGTGCTGAAACACGCTTCTAAGAGCCAATCAGATTGCTAGAAACACGACTGATTTCAAAATGAATGTGATAAAGGCTTTATTATATTCATTTTGAAATCAGTCGTGATTCTAGCAATCTGATTGGTTTTTAGCAGAGTGATTTCAGCACGAATCGCACTCATAGCAGGGTGATTTCAAATTTTTTGCTGATGCGAGAGTTGAAATCACTCTGTGTATATCAGCCAATCAGATATAGGTATACCACTCAACTAGCCAATCAAATTCAATAAACATAAGCACAAAATTTAAGTTTTTTTAAATCAAAAATCTGGATTTTAAAAAAGTACTGCTGAATTTCACGTGTATTGTGAAACAAATATTATGCATTCAGATCATATATTTTTGATACATTAACTTATCTTTCCGGTTTTGTTACTATTTCTTTTAAAATATACGTATTTGAAATAAAACTTGAAGTCTTAGTTTATTGAATACAGTATGCCTTCAAAATAATTTGTATTGTTGTTGTGTTGTCATTCTTTTTAAAAATATATATTTCAAAAAAATCAAATACTTGATTTTCTGAGTATGCTTTCAAAATATTTATAATAAAGTGGTAATTGCACTGAGCGGAGTGCAATATTCGCCTAAAATCAAACTTGTGTGGTTGTAAATCGCACTCCCGCTGCGCGGTCGTGCGATTTTGTAATCACGCGTTTGACTTCAGACCAAATTGCACTCCACTCAGTACAATTACCATTATTTATCTTCAGCGCATGAAAAGCGGTTAGACAAGGTGTTAATGTGTAATATAGTTATTCTTTTACCAAAAAGTAGAACATCATGTAAATATGTGGTAAATGTAAAATTTATATATTTTTTGTGAAAAAAATACTTACATCGTCTGCTGGCTGAAGATCGCGGTTTTTTCGTCAGGTTGCCATCTAATTGTTGTATCTTGCGGCTATTTCGGATTATCTTGGCTCCAACACATCCATTGCAATAAGGGACTAGAAAATGAAGAAAGAAATTACGTTAAAGGTACGTTGAAGAAAGTATTATGATATGTTAACATGTAATGTACAATGTCAACCAAACTTGCATGGATTTGACATTATATTCCTGAATGTTTTATATGAAATATTGCTATTGTTATATCTAAAAATTTTCGTGAGCTTGAGGTTTTTTATAAATCACTTTGTGTGGATAAATAAGTGCAAATGCAATATAAGCAAATCCCACAATTGTTCTGGATGTCGGAAACAGTAGCTGCCGGTCACAGGTAAAGTATAGTGCATTAAAAATTCACGAAGAAAAACGAGTAGAGCGTTGAAAAAAAGAGTGTGCGACATTATTCTTGAAAAGGATGGCGAACTTTTTAGTGGAAATATATTGGAAAAGGTGAGTTACATAATTATAGAAAGGATGAACGGACATTGGAATTTGACAAAGTGAGTAGTAAACTACAGTTTGCTTTAGCGCTTTATATATATAACTTACCGTTTTACTGCAACGGTGCATGGATTTAGCGACACGTCTTTACCCCAGCGTTTTTTCACAGCAGACTTTGAAATATTTCGAAAATCTATAAAAAAGTGTAAAATTACGTTAGTAAATTGAAACATTTTGTATCACTGAATGTTTATGCACTATGGTTGTACGTTGAGAACGCAAGTGGTAGTAATTTGCTAAAACTTTTCATTTACCTTCGCCATCTTGGGAATTAGCTGGTACTTCGTGATCTTTTTGTTCTTTTAGTGTTTTGTCCGAGTTTCTGCTGTGGAGAAAATAAAGAGGTAAGAATAAGAAACTAATGTGTGTAGTGTATAAATCTCATAAATTAAGGTCGATTTAGCTGGGGGGTAGATGGTTTTCAAACTAATTTCGGTTGAAATTTTTTCATTTCGAACAATCATAATTGAGCAAATGCGTTATACCTGATCTTTACTTTTGACTATCAGATATTATAAACATCGCAGTGCTTATAGTAGAGCAATAAACGTACGATTTTCGCCAATTACTACCCACGGATTTAAAGAAAATGGATAAATTTTTTTTCATGAAATATCAAGGCTTTGTTAATTCAGGACACACATATAAAGAGGTTATGTGATAGTCATACCGTATATTGTTGACTTGTAGTGCCAGTGAAAAGAGATCTCATCCATCTTCAAATTTGGAGAAGAAGGCGGGCGCCATTTTGGCTGTTCTTGGGCGGTCCTGATCTCGACATTTCTTGGCCATTTCAAGGTAGTTTCCTTCTTAAATTTCACCAAAAAGGTCCTGTTTGTCGTTCACAGACGTTGCTTACCATTTTTCTGCAGTTTAGACTCATTTTTACACTGTATTTTGCAGAAAATCCACGATTGAGGTTCCTCTTCGGGGCGAAAATTTCGCGATGCACCTTCGTCGAAGGGAAGGAACAAGTGACGACGTCACAAAGCATCGTTACGTAGTAAGTATGCATATTATCCCGTATGCATAAAGTCATATTTTCTTGACTTTCATTTACCAAGCCTAAAACGCATTTCAAGGCTTAAATAGAAATTTTTTAGCCATGATTTTGATCTCAAATCAATGTAGAATTTGTTTGCTTGCTGTTTAAGTGCATAATTTTGAAGAAC
>JAODVM010237189.1:0-12908 GCA_025400095.1 Phenganax marumi | reverse complement strand
ATCTGCGCCTTTTGAAGTTATTTTTGGTCTGTCTTGAAGACCTGAAAAGAACATGCTCATAAATAATTCATGAACCTAGCCAAATGAAACGTTTTATTATGTTAGCTATTATCCAACGGTTGCTTCTATAGTGAAGGGTCTTTAACACCGGATCAGTTAAAATAGACCAAAAGGCTAATTTCCACGAAAGAAACGAATTCGCAGGATTTGAACGAGAACTGAGAAAAGTTCTTCTTCTATTGTATGCGAGCTCTAGATACCACAAAGTAGCTAGTCTTTCCTGCCCGTTTCGACTCTGCGGATAGTTTTCCCCAGTAACTAGTTTTTATCCTTGTCGGAAAGCGATGAGGTTATAACTTCAATCCAAAGTTTTCACTGTCGTGTTTTTGATACGCATGGCATCTACTTCGAAGTTTACATTGTAAAACGATTGGTTTATAATAAACAACCGCAAAATCGCATGTTTAGAATTTAACGTTTTAACTGATTGCGTGTCTACTGTTAAAATGTTTCTAAAAAATACAGAAGTGGAAGAATTTAAGCTTTCACGTCGACAAAAACAAGCAGCAGTGGAATGCGGCACCTAGATTGTAAATCTCACGCGAGGAATATTAAACCGGACTGCTAACCGCTGCACAAAACCAAGCATTACGGACGAATAGCATTAAAAACAGGATTGATAAAGAGGACGTGTCTCCGATGTGTCGGTTATGTGGAGAACGTGGAGAGACCGTAAGTCATATTGTAGCGGAATGTAAGAAACTGGCGGGAAGAGAATACAAAAAGTGGCGACATGACAAGATAGGCCGAGTTATTCATTGGAAACTTTGTCAGAAACTCAACATCCCTTGCAAAAGATAAGTGGTAGCTGTGACCATGACCTGAAGGAGTTATAGAAAACGATTAAGTAAAGATACTATGGGACTTTCAAATCCAAACAGACCCACAAATTTAGTGCAATAGACGACATAAGTTGTCCTGGATAAGACAGAAAGATCGTGCAATATGATTGACATCGCGTGCCCCTTTGATACAAGAGCGGTGGAAAAAGAACAAGAGAAAATCGAAAAATATCAACAATTAAAAAGAGCGATTGGGAAAATCTGGAACTGCCGAAAAGTAATTGTTGTACCAACTGTCATTGGTGCACGTGGGACGTTCAGCAAAAATTTGAAAACATCGTTGAAGAAAATTGGGCTAGACTGTATGTTATTATTAAAAGAAGCCTCCTTGTTGGAACGGCAAGAGTTTTAAGAAGAACACTAGACACCAAAGGCCATAGGTCATGGCTTGATGTCTAATTTACAAACCACGCTAACAACATACCGCGTGAATGAACGAAATAATAATAATAATAATAATAATAATAATAATAATACACTAATTGATGTTGATTTAATCTTAGTTCTTCCCAGAACATATTCCCAAGATACCTCAAGTGGACTAGCAGTAATTTAGAGCAATTCT
The DNA here is from genome assembly GCA_025400095.1 of Phenganax marumi. Classification (NCBI taxonomy): domain Eukaryota; kingdom Metazoa; phylum Cnidaria; class Anthozoa; order Malacalcyonacea; family Clavulariidae; genus Phenganax; species Phenganax marumi. The sequence continues at coordinate 11,441 of JAODVM010237189.1, read as the reverse complement.
TTAAAGTTGAAATTGTCAATCATGTGCATGCTTCAAGTATAGCCTAATTAACGTACAAGGTTCACAGCACCAAAACAAATTTGGAACCGGAAGCAATATATACGAATGCAATCCAATGACAGATATAGGCCAGCAAGTGCAAAATATGCAAAGATATTTTTGATAGCTTTGCTTTTTACACAGATATAAGCAAAAAATTTGCCTTATTGAAGTGAAAACGTTGTAAAATAGGTGCAACACGTATCAGGAATGGCTGAAAACTACAATCTTTGCAATAGTACCTTGGGACAATGTGTACTTTTCTCAAAAAATAGTTGAGCTTTTTTTGACACAATTGCTACTCCCTCCCTCCCCCTCCCCACCCCTTTCAATGTTGCGCTCATATTAGAAGACGTCTGATTTCCGATGTAGTGATTTCTTGCCATGCCAACATTGAACAGGGGTCGGACCCGTCAGGGGGAGCCTTAATTGAAGATATAGGATAAAATTTAATTATTTGTCCCACGGTTTTTGGCAAAGATTGTACATTATGAATATCAGAGCAATTACACAGTTTTAAGCGTTCTGGGGCTGGTTGTACGAATGGTTTTTTCAACCTTCGTAACTTTGTACAAAAAACGACGAAAGATTCGTGAAGGCCAACGAAATGAACATAAGGGCCTTCAATCTCTGAATGTCAATCCTAGTCTTACGTTGTAACGATCAATGGAAAATTTTACGAATGTTTTAAAAAATCAGTATCCAGCGGGTAGCGCTATCCACCTTTCGCACATTCGGCCCCTTAATTGTGAACATTGTATAGCAATAACATGACCTTTCCCATCAACTGTTTGCCACAACTCCGTACGTACATCATGTAAATAACGAAAAATTCAAAGAAATTCCAGCTTACCTGCAGTTAATATAGGATTAGCCAAACTGCAAAAAATTAAAGCTTGCAAGATCTTTGAGTTATGCATGACTGCAGAATATGATGTTGGTTCGCACAAAGCCAGAACAAGGAAATGGGACACATACACTAAACTATAAAGTGTATACGTACAGACCCATAAAGACATGCTTGTTTACGATTGAAACATGAGCGCATCAAATATCAGATAAAGGTTAGCCAGGTCGAAACCTCGCCAGAACATGGCATGGTAACGCTTCAACAATTTTTCCAAACTATATTAGGAGCAACAATTCCTTTTGCTTAAACGTATATGACAATTGAAACCTCTCCGAATCTTTATTTTTAGTAGCTCTTGGATGAGACGCATGCCCGACCCAAAAGACGGAACTAAAGGCACGAGAGGAGATTTTCTTTTAATTTCTTAATACAATTACTGATAATCACGAATTTACAAAGATTATATGTTGCACGTTCCAATCATGCTTTACAATTACGGGTTATTAGAGTGAATAAAACGTTGAAATTAAGCTAAATTCAACATAACTAAACTAAATAAAAGTACAGAACCTTTGGGGGAATTCTCTTTGTGATGACTTTGTTATTAATGTGTTTTTTTTGTTATTGATTGCATTCAATTTTTTTGGTTGAGATTTTATTATTAGTTTATTAAGAATAATCGCATCGCAGCACAAATTGAATTGCACGATTATAAGTATTACACTAGCTAAACACAATTGCTAAACACTAATTGCTAAACACAATTATTAAGATAAGAAAATAGTAAATAAAGGAAAAGAAGAGTTGCTAGTAAGGCTACAATAAAAACAATTAAATCCAAGACGAAATAAAATATACTAAAACACCATAGTTCAGTGGTTGAGATGTGCGCGAGCATATGTGTTGAATGTGACATGCAGAGGTAGGAGTTTCCTTGCGATGGTAACTTCTAGTTTTAAGGATAATTCCTTAAAAGTGAAAGCACTGTTTGCTTCGCATGAAAACTTGAGAAGACAAACTCGTTGAAACGCGTCGGCACGCAATACCAAACCTCTACGATCACGTGACATGTTGACGTCACGACACAGTTCCCAAGCTGTTGACCTTGGTTATTGCATAACCTCATTAAAAAATAGCGAAAAAAGCCAAACATAAAGTCCGTGGTTGGAACTGGTTCGAGTCTTGTGTAAAATAAATGAACAAAGTGGTCTCTTCCTTCAGTTTATAATAATTTAAAAATTTGGAAGTTGAAATTGAATTCGGTTTCTGCAAGTCACCGGCCAGGGAGTGAAGATGTTATACGATAGAGAGCGGAGTGCTCATCGAAACCAAACTTTAGAGCAACAGATTTTTCTACATACAAGGAGTGAAGGAGTTTGGGAAGTGATTTGGGCGGGGTGTCAACGCCATGTGTGGGGGGAGGACGTATGACTCCTTCACTCCCTGGCCGATGACTTGCAGAATCCAAATTCAACTTCCACTTCCGCATCATCGGCCTATGGACGTGACAGAGCTATACGAGAGTACACATGAATAGACACATTAAATTGGCAATTTTTTCTGTCTACAATGACACACGCAAAATAGAGCAAGCTGTGTTATTGTTACTGCTGACTGAAATGAAACAAGGAGAGTGCAAAGTTTCTGCGGTCTATACTGGCACTCTGGTAATCCATAAAGCCATGCAACATTCTCTACAAACAGATCATTTTGACGCAAGTTTTATAGAACTGCTATATTTTGACGTATATTAATCATAGACTTGTTGCAGCGGTATAAATACTGCAAATGCATAATTAATGCTCCTGCGAAATAATTATTGCCATGTATTTGTGACGTCCATTCGTGACGTCTTCTGTGCTTTGCTACACGGACTAATAACCTGGCTTTTGCACGTGAAGCACAACAATTCTTTGATATCACTGTTTAAAGTTCACATTTTTTTTATTCTACGTTATACGATTTCAAAACTAACAGAAAAGAGCCGCACAGTAAGTTTCCTCTTCACTTTCTTTGAAGAGAAAAAAATTGGAAATATTGAAAATTCAAAATGGCGGCAAAATTATTAGGGGGGGGTGCTATAGCCCCGCATCTCCCCCTGCTCCGCGAACTGATAACTCGAACCTCCAAGGAAAATTGAAAAAGGTTCGAGTTGTTGGGAGTTTAGAACACACAAATTTTCTTTTCATACAGAGCACATGTTAGTCTTAATTACAGTATGGAGAAGTCGAGTGAAAGTGGAGCTATATAGTTGTTAAACATTGCTGTATAAATCAGAACGTGGCGCGAAACAAACAACAAGAGAGCAATAGGAGATCTGTTAAATTCTGTTTAGCAAACTTTGAGCGATTCAAAGAAATCATAGTTGATCGAGTTGTTGTTTTCATTGTGGAAAGCAGATGCCATCAAATACAAGTGGAAAGAGATACAGTCATATGTGGAGAAAAAGATCGCCTTTTTTCTGATCAAAAAGAAGCAGACACACAGAGGTTTCTCTGCTGCAAACATGCAACTCAACATTTTCTCCTGGAAAAAATGTTCGTATTTCAACGGTTGATAGCGACGTTGCAATTCTTGGTACATATTATCAACTTCGGATCTATGTTATCTTTTTATTGTGACAGGTACACAGGTAAGAAAAGCATATTTTGTCCACAGAGAAGATAGTGAACTATATTAGTAAAAAAACTGTCCGATGCTCTTCCAGCATTGTGTGCAATAATCGGTTCGATTCCTCCAGTGAATGCTTGTTATGAAATGGGAAAACATAAATCCTACACAAGGTTGTCCAGACTCCAGAGATCTAAAAGCTTTCAAGAAACAATGCGGGTGGAGATGCATGCGTATTTGACACCTCTCTATTCGAGGTTGTTCAAGAAATATTTGCTGCAGTTTATGGCGCTCGCGGATGTACCAGCATAAACGAAGCGTGTTATCGTAAATTCTGTGGAAAAACAAAAACACCAGAACCTCAGAAAATTACCACCAACTGAAGATGAATTGCGTTTACTTTGCCAGAGAGTAAGTTGCATTACATGCGTCTGGAAATCGGAATCAACAGCTAGCTTGACTGTTCCACCTCCAGAAGAGCATGGTTGGCTTCGATCAAATGATAATTTCTTGGAAGTGAAATGGAGGCTACGAAGGTAACGAAGCCGGGAGGACAAACTGAACTCAATCAACTTGATGACAGCAACAAAGAGGATTAGCATATTAAGGTTATTTTTGCCGCAATAAAAATGGACGTCACTGTGAAGAATCCGCTCGGAGTTCGTGAAGTCGCGTTTCCTTCCAGGGTAAGTGCATCATTGATATCTATATAACTGGACTGCCCATCCTTATTTGTCAGTTGCAGCTGTCAGCTGTCAAAATTTTGAAGCCATCGCGGCCATGTTGGTACTCCAAATTCGTGATTTTCGCTGGCTTCACTTTTGCAGCTGGATGCGCAATCCAGTTATATAGAAATCAATGAAGTGCATGCACAAATGAGCCACGCCACAAAATCGCGGTGCATATTTTGTTTATTTTTTTTAAACAGCACAAACAACCCCAATGGGTCTGCCTGACTATAGCCCGCAAACACCCACCTTGCTAAAAACAACTTGAACTGCAAGATGGCCGCCAAACGTGGAGCGATGTTGAGTTGAAATTTTGACTACTTTTAAATATTTTATGGTTTCTCATGAAAACTATCTGATTTTTTATTGATTGAAGTTATTTGCTTGGCTTTGTTTGTGTTACTGTAGTATTTCTTGTTTGCTAAACAGTCTTATCACTGTCAAAACTAAGAAATGGTGAGTAGTACAATGGTTTTATGATATTTGCATTTAAAGTGAATCAAACAACCGCTTCATAAACTGCGTACTTTTCTATACCATTGATATTTCTCTTTTAGGCTCGGAATGCTGAAAAAGCGATGTAAGAATTTTTTGTTTTGAAGCTTTTTAAATATTATCAGGCATTTTGAAATGTAACTTTACTAACTTACTGAGCCATGATTAGAAACGTCCATGTGACGTTTCGGCATTGACATCTGCCAGACTAGAAAGTTAGTATTTCATGATGGAAATCTTGGGCATACCTTTTACATTAGGTATTAGAAATACAGAGTACATTTTCTGTGTTTGCTGCATATTATACAAACCTTCAAGTCTGAGCAGAGCAAACAATGCGCCGATCAAGTTATTCTGTTTACATGCTACGGGGCATTGGATTTGACACCTCATCCACTTAATGGAGGTGTTTGCTTGATAGAAATTTGATTTGAAGAAATTATGATTCGGTTGAATTTGGGACTTGCTACAGTATGCTTAACACAAGTCTCACTGTATATATTGTATTAAAAAATTTTCAGGGCAATGATGTCCAGATGGACAGCCATGACCAGAGAAGAAGGCAAGGTCAAAGTGAGTTGAAGTAACCTATCACAAAATGCTTTGCTACAACAATAATCAGAATACTGTTTTGCATAGTTCCGACATACATTGACTAATCACTATACGAGTATACGTTAAAACTATGCAAAGCAGGACACATGCAGATCTGCCTGTGACCTTTTACGAACAGCATCATACTAAGCTAGCACATTTCAGAACTCGTATGTTAAATTGTGGAACTGTGTTTATGTAAATCTGCTCCTTCTAACTGCTTCAACCCTTTCCCTGTCTTCAAAACATACTTGTGAAATTCATGAATAATTGAGTGCTATGCGCTCGCCATTATAAATACCCATACAGATCTGTCACGAGTATTTTAACTAACTAGTACGTAAACAAGACTAATCTTCACTTAGTACTGTTACTCCTTTCACTCCTGGTGATCCTTGTTCACACTCCTTGATCTCAACGTAACTGACATCTTCCTTTAACCACGTTAACCCTCTCTTTCACTTCTCTCCTTTTATCTTCGTTTTGCTCTGTTTTCCTTACGCCTTTTCTATTTCATTTTTTTGCTTTGTGCTGCAATATACTGTTGGTGAGCACCCAACATGGGACCTGGTGTTGTTTATTCCTTGCATCTTTTGCCACTTTTTGTTGTGCAATGTCTATAGTGTTCCATAAGTTTTAATGATAGGTCAAAATAAGGGTTGAAATAAATTCAGATGCTTTTGTCCAAAGGAAAGACGGCCGTACCTAGCTACAGAGTGTTCAGATTTGTCAAAAGCAGAAAAATGGAGAAGACAGGTAATGTGTAATATTTAGTGATATACAAGGATAGTATGTTTAAAATAATAACTTTATTCAGACAACTTACTAATACTGGAAGATTGAATTACATCGTGAACACCCAAAACATTACAATCTATAATGTATGATATGTATGTAGTATGATATTTATTTAGTTATCCCTGCACAGGCTTTTCATAATTAATTTACAATTCAGTGCAATGATTATTTGTTACGTCTATGTTCATATATTTAACCTAAGCTATTTATCTTTACAGCAATTGTGATAGTAGGTTTGTAATCTATTTATCCTAGCCCACCCTGTAAACATTCCCTGGAGCTGGAAACTGGATTATCTCGAGAAAACCTACGACTTTCGGCAGAGTAGTTTGACAGACTCTTTTCACATGAGAAAGTCAAGTCCGAGCTGAGAATCGAACCCGCAATCTCAGTGGTGAAAGGCGCAAGTCCTAGTGATTACGCAACCGATACAATAAAACTGTACAAAAGAGTGCTATGTAGTATTTTAGTGTATGTTTTTAACTTAATTGTGATATATCAAACGTTCTTCGTGTTCCTAGTTCTTTGTGCAACATGAATAATTGTAATGCAGTAGCGTATAAGGTTATTCCAAGTTGAGTCAAAGCCCGAGCTCACTTGCTCGTGTGTACGACGAACACGTTTTCCTTGACAAATTTCATGATGTGTACGACGAACATGTTTTTCTCAACAAGTTCTTTGACTAGCTTATTGTCTCCTGTGTACAAAGAACAAGTTTTCCTTGGCGATTGTATACTCACATACATGCGCTAGGTTTTACAGCTGACTTGACTAGCTTTTGAACAAGGTTCCTTGTAAAATAAACTTGTCAATTTTCGTCCTGAACACTAGGAAATAAAGCTTGTCGAGGAAAATTGCTCTTCCCTGCTGGGTTTTACTGCTCGACGGCAGACACTTTATTGCATTGTAGTGATCAGCTATTTTTGTTGTACCGTATTGCAGATCATTGGAGAGGTATCAAAGAAAGTTGCGCAAATTCAAAATGGTATGTACGTGAAATGCTATTTACATTAATTTCAAATGAAGGCGCTTCAAATCTATGCAGACGCACAGTCTTTTTCACAAAAAAGATGCATCGCAATTTTTCATTTACGTTTTAGATACATATTATAGAAATGTACAGTCCACGCATGATCTTGATGTGGGCATTTTAAACCATTGTTAAGAGATGAAGTTTTTGCGCTTGTGAATTGATTCATACACATACATAGTATAATCTAGTGCTGTGCGCCGGAGCCGGAGTTTTGGCATATTTTGCCGGAGCCGGAGCCGGAGCCAGAGCCGGAGTTTGTTCAGCTCTGGCAAAACTCCGGCAGCACTTATTTTCTGGCGACTACTATCAGACTTTGGTAAACGTCCCACTAAATCTGATAAATATCCGGCCAAAAAATACTCCGACGAACACACGATTAGTATCGACAGAAAAGAGTAAAATTCGCATAAAACTATTGCATTCCATTTATGACAGTACTTCCATTTTGAAATGTAAATTTCCATAAAACGTCAAATTTTCACGAATTTGCCGGAGCTTGTTTTCCCGTAGCTGGGGTTTTTTTGGCCGGAGCAGGAGGTAAATAACCCGGAGTTTGCACAGCACTAGTATAATCTCTATAATCTCTCAATTTGGTGCGATGCACTTGGTGAAAATGAAAAGTTTGCGTGAGCATATATATATACCATAATTATTCGAACAAACGCCTCCCTCGAATAAACGCCGCATCTTGAGCGCCAAAATTTTAGTAAACGCCGCAGCGTTTATTCGAATAATTAGGATATTGCATTTCTTAAAATGACTCGAATATTATAAAATGATTGTACAGAAGCCTTGATCTTTGCATATGCTGTAGGCACTTTGAATGTTGATCTCTGTTTGTAGCTGGACTTGGTGAATTTCGTATTCGAGATCTGAATGATGAGATTAATAAACTATTGCGGGAAAAACGACATTGGGAAGACAGAATATTAGAGCTTGGAGGACCAGATTACAAGGTACAATCCTGTTTTTGTGCAGTTCATTTAACAATGCAGATTAAAGAAATACAGTGTTTAATCCATTGAGTGTCAGTGCGCTCTGGTTTACTCAGGATAACACCAACCGATTTTACTTGTTAAGGTCTAACTCGTGCCATTGTAAATCTACGATTTAAGTTTACTCACCAGAATGAAATCCTTTGCCACTTGCAGTAATGAGTTTAATTACTGCATCTTTCGCGCGCAAGCATGGCGCTTGGTCATTTTGCATTTTTCTTCTTTGTTTCAAGAGTGAGTTGTGTTTATGCTCTTTGGAACGTGGAAACCAAAACGTTATATCGTTTCTCTGTTTGTTTCTTTTAATATTTTTTTTACAAACTCTTTAGAGGATTGGCCCGAAGATGTTGGATCACGAAGGAAAAGAAGTTCCGGGAAATAGAGGATATAAGTAGGACATTTCAGTTGCTTTTTTGTATTTTTCATAATATCATTGCTTATTGAGTCATTTACATTCACCTTACCGTATTTCTTCACTGGCTCTTATTCAATTTGGATACTAAAAATAGGGAGTGGTTATTGGAGGGGTGGTTATTTGCGGGGGGGGGGGTCTGCTTGTTGGAAAATAGACAAAATAGTGTCAGCTGTAGAAAAGCCAATTCTTGTGTAAAGTGCAAGCGCTGAGGCGAGCTCAGATTTCAATATTTCTTCTTAGATATTTTGGTGCTGCTAAAGATTTACCGGGCGTCAGAGAATTATTTGAACAAGAACGTAAGTTTCCCGAAAAACTTTAGATAGCTTCACATACAGCACAATATATGGTCGTCTTCATTGACTATTGACAATGGATTGTATGTAAAACATGGCCTATGAATTATGACATGCAAAAACACATATGCTCTACTCAAGTAACCTCTTGATTATACCTGATCGTTAGGACTGAAATATACACAGCAACCTCTATGTGTTTATTTATATTAGCTATATTCTGCCACTTCTCGATTACCTTGGCATGTTAATTTCAGAACTTTTGGCAAACGTTAGTCACGCTAATTCTGACTGGTTAGTTGGCTGGAGTGCGGGCGGGTCCATCATGATAAAAAGATGGTGGCTTTTCGATATCACCAGAATGCTTTGCGCAAATACTTTGTTTAGGTGTAATACTATCATAAAACATTGCTCTGGAGACAACAACGTTTTCGAGCATTAGTCGTTAGTTTTGATAGAGTTCAGGCGAACATTTCTCAGCCGTCACATGAAATGATTGAGGACCGCAACAGATTCTGGTAATATCGATATCTTTTTGGATTTGGTGGATTGGGATCAGGATCGAAGAAATCTGATTGGTGCATGACACATGAGGATGTTGTCCGTTTCTCTCTGTACACCGATCTCTCTCCTGTTACTGAGGCGTACAGAGATATTTGCATGAAATAAGTGAGCACGCCAGGTGTGACGGGAAGCGCCAACTACACGCGCAAAAATCATCATGTTGTTGCAATGTTGACAAGAAAGGATGAAACAATGTTGTGCTGCACCCTATTGTTCACACTTGTTAAAAATGTTGTCAGCATTGTTACACCCGATTAAAAATGAACAATATTGCTCAATATTGTTGACAACTGTAAACAATAGGTGCAGCACAACATTGCTGCACCCTGTTTTACTGCAGGCTCATAATTTTTAGTTGCGTATTTCAGTTCTCTACGCATGCCCGGCAAGTTCACGCTACTCTTTTGAGAAACGTTATGTAAGAGTTTTTTAATGGGCTCTGCGAAGGAGAGAGTGCAGCGTAAAGCCTGTTTTACCGTGCGCAAGTTCGCATGACGCGAAATATAGATATACGAACGTGGTTGGATATAGCTGTTTACTTGTCGCTGCGAAATATGTCGTATGCCAGTCATATACCAAATGTAGTTTCCGCGTTACGTGGAAAATTGAACTGTAAATATTTCTCTTTTAATTTCTTGTATTTTTGTGTTGGCGCAGCGCCAGCAGCTCCGAGGAAAACTCGAGGTGAACTGATGAAGAATATTGATGCTGATTATTACGGGTATAGAGATGAAGACGACGGCGTTCTAGTGCCGCTTGAGAAAGAGGCACAAAAAGAAGGTTCGTGCGAGTAAAAGAGAAAAATTAATTTTGATACCGTATTTCCTCCATTAAGCGCCTTTTCTCGAATAAGCGCCCCGTCGAGACGTCTTATAAATAAACTTTTTACATGATCGTGTATTTTGTTATAAGCGCTCCCCGTCGAATACAATTGTAGTTATCAAATTAACAAGCCCCCCGGGATGCTTTATCGAGAACATACGGTATGTACAAGAAGGGTAACGTATTGTACTAATTTGCACTGCTAAGAATACTCAAAGATACGTCTACAAATCCTGCTCGCGCGAGGCAACCAAGCCTCATCGCTTTAGCTGGATTGTCGGGTCTATTGTACTAGGCCGGCGCTAAATTTCACCCAGAGATAGCAACAGTGTCAGGTTTACAAAGAAACTTGGTTGAGTTTTCTTTTTAACAAAAGACAATTTACGTAATTCAGTTATGATGCCATTTTAAAATGGCGGATTTAAGGCCTAGTCGCGTAGCTTGAGAAAGACTTGTTAAATTTGATACAAAAGTGACGTGCGCAGTCTAGTTTACATGCCACATTTCTGTCAAATATAATGGTGTAAACAGCTATGATAAAAAAGGTTGGAAACCTTTGTGCCAGGTGAAGTATACTTTTATCGCCCGAGGCTTTAAAGTTGGATTTGCGACACAGCATCTGATAACCAGAATAACATGACGTTTCACTACTCATTGTACGGTAAATTCTTTGAAGTTTGGCGAGCTTCTAGACTACATGCGTAAATATCTTCATGTTGTTGCATTGTTGATAAGAAAAGGATGTAACAATGTTGCGCTGCTCCTATTCTTCACATCTGTTAAAAATATTGTTCAGCATTGTTACACCCGATTACAAATACAGAATAGTGTTCAATGCTATTAAAAACTGCAAACAATACGGGCAGCACAACATTGTTCCATCCTGTTTTACCGCAGGCTCATAATTTTTGGCTGTGTAGCGTAATTGACCATGGTATCCGACACATCTTATTCACACTAATGGACCTTTAACCTTATAGACCAAATTTCAAAAAATTTTGAACTATGAAAATCTCTTACCACAGCCTGAAAGAGCTTCCTGCATTTAGTAAAACTGCCAAGTTTGGGTACTAAATGTTGTAAAATAAGGAAAATATAGCCGTACAAAGTTGGCAAATTTTGTATATATTTCTATTACGCACGGGAAATTGATACCCCGTTCGAGAATTTGGGTATCCATTTCCCGTGCGTAATATAAAAATATA
>JAODVM010237078.1:0-12912 GCA_025400095.1 Phenganax marumi | reverse complement strand
ATTCCATTATATATGTAAAGGTTGCACGCAATTCAGTTTGTAATACAGCTGCTATGTGTTCCTTATTTTTAATAAAAAACTTGAAAACTATCTTTGTGATGCTTTTTAGAATGATTCAGTTGATGTAAAAGAGTGGCAATTTTGGCAGCTGATTCCAATTCACACTGTACCTAAACAAAAAGACAAGGTAGGCTACATTCACGCAAATTTAAGGTTTGTATATACACATTTTGCTAGTAACCTTTACTACTATTGGTGAGAGTAAGATATTAGATAATAGAACTGGGCAGCTATTAATACAAAGTTCAATATATTTATGCTTTCATTTTTTTTTAATGTTTTATAGTTGTTACGACCGTATGATTATAATTGTCCAAGACTAGCAGAAATTCGACAGGAAACTTTTAAAGATCCTGAGTATATTAAGATGGAAGAGGAATATAAGGTACTAGTGATGACCAAATAATAGTAAAGACAATTCATACAGCATTTCTCACTTAAAACGATGTAAATCTGGGGTAAATTTGACTTTTTCGCACTACTTTATGTAAAAGCTAAGTGAACAATTGTCTCTCTCTCTCTGCTATATTTTGCAGGTTTTTATGGCAAATGTAAGTCATAATCTTGGTTTTACTAAATCACTGACGTTGAATACCATTTACATGGCCTACGACACATTTTTCTGTCAGGTATGAAACACCAAATTTCAACCAGGTTATCTGACCATGAGTAAAAAGACTGGAACTAGCAACAAAATAGAAACCCATATTGCTGCTAGTTGATCACTTCCTTCTCTTTCTTTCTTTCTTTCCCCTTCGTGAAATAAGTCGAAACTTCGTATATTTGTTCAGTGGTGAGAAAGACAAGTCCATTGCAAATTTGGGAACAAATTGTAATGCACTTCACAAGATAACAAAAAAAATGGATTTTTATTTGACAACTAGTCCCAGACCTATTCCGTGATTTCAGATCACCTGGAATGTTGTCTTCATTGAACGTAATGTTTTGTAAATCTTTCTAAGCCTGAGAGAATTTCCATGAAGCCAACTGTGGATTTCACTTTAAAAAGATACCAGATAATACAACAGCATCAATATCTCATCAACATTTTACATTTCTACAGCGATGGATCCAGCATGATCTTATAGGGGGGGTGCTCCGGTTTGGTGAGGGTTTCGAGTCGGTCGACAGTTGACAGTTTACGTGTCGTCTGTCTGCCGTTGCTCCTTGTGGGTGTTAGACTGTTTGCCATGGGCATTGCATAACTGCAGTCAAAGTCTACTCGATTATATTCTCTATTTATAGTCTGTAATATTTCAAGTACATGAATATTTGGCGAGGAAATTTGCACCCCCCCTGCACCCCCTCTAGCCAACGCTAGGGGGGTGCACACTCCCCTGCACCCCCCTAGTAAATCCATCACTGCATTTCTAAACAATTTTTTCAGCGTGCTCATAACCTCACTTGGCCAAAATGGCTCACATCTGATGTTTTTAAGAAACTCGAGATTTTAGAATACTTTGATGTTGTTTGGATGTTTAAAACCGCTGAGCAACGCAGACTCACTGGAGGTTAGTAGTTAAAGTATTTATTCTTCAGACCATAATTTATCCATGAAGAATAAATACTTCTACAGGTTCAAAGACTTTTCAATTTTTTCAGGTGTCCTACTTGGTGAAATGATTCAAAACATGAACAATTTTAAAAAGAATCCACAGAATTCTAAGAAATTATTTGTGTATTCAGCAGTGAGTGTTTATCTACTGGGCTCATTTATTTGTCAGCGGTTTGCAGTTTTGATTCGCTGAAATTCGATCTGATGCACTCCCGTAACTACTACGCGCACGAGTTTGAAAGTTGGGCAACCCGTTGCTTACTATTTGCGCGCAGATTTAAACTATTCTAAGCTTGAGCTTAATTTCTATTGCATTTTTTAGCATGATACGACTGTCGTTGGTTTATTGAGCGCTTTGAACATTTACTCTGGTATTCCGCCTCCGTATTCGACTGCGTTTTTGATGGAATTGTACAAAAGCAAGTAAGAACACAGCCGATATTCTGCGGATAATTTGTTACTCGTAGATGTAGTGTGATAAATTCTCAATTTTTTTCATGTAGGCAAACATTGAAGTATTATGTTCGCATGTTCTTTCGCAATGATACGTCACAACCTGATCACGTGTATGAACTCGTCATTCCTGGTTGTCGAGGTGACAACTGCTCTTTGTACAAGTTTAGGGAGTAAGTAAAGATGAGATTAACTTGATTTATATGCTGGCCTGAATTCAGTGTATGCTACTTTCATGAGCACTGTTAGAAACATACATCATATATCATTTTGCCCTTCACTTCTATTCTTTGCGTTCATTATTTTCCTGTGCCAGCAACTTGTATTGCTATACACATATCATTAGTATTCTCTCCATCTTTGTTTTTCTTCACTGATCAACATAAATTTTCTCCTCAGTCTCACTCGCACCGCTGTCCCGGTTGACTATGACGCAGAGTGTCATATCAACCAATCCGCGTGCTCAAAAACTCCGTGTGAAAAACCTGACAAAAACTCTTGTAAGAGTCTAAAAGGTACGTAACAATACATATGAAAATTGCCTATTTGCCTTTGCTGAAGACCACGAGTTCTCGGCAGTTTCCTTCTGTAATTGCACTGGGTTAATTTTAGTACGTTAACAGAAGGAAGGGTTGAGATTTTTCATTGCTCCATATTGAATGTTCTATTTAAGTGATTTTTTTGTAATTTGTTGACGAGGGTCACTTGTAAGTTTATCAGCATTTTGCTGTTTAGTGTCTTACCCTTTTCAAATAAAGTCCAATACTACTTTTTGTAGAGGTGAATGTATTTTGTATCACCCCAAAGTCTATTCTTTTTGCAGATGCATTGACCGCAGTTTTTATTATTTTCCTGCTGACTTTCATTGCTGCTGTTGGCTTCTTCGTGAGACATTGTCAGAAGAAGAGAAAAACAAGATCCTTGGCGCACTTTCAACAGATTCAAAGCGAAGAATGGGATTCCGACTGAGCTACCTCGGTACATCTTCGGAACATCTTCGGAACATCTTCGGAACATCTTCGTATCATCATCGAGTTACGCCGAAGCATTTTCGGAATGTTACGTATGGTGAATTGTAGAGAAGTGTCTTTCGTTTTAATTGTGGCAGGTTTTAGTTGCTGTTGAGTTTGCGCTAAGGTTTCGAGAGTAAAAAGTCAAACTAAATGTTTACTCAATTGTTTAACTGCTTGCGTTATTACGAAAGACACTGTTTTTATATCATTTGAAGCTGGTTTTTCAAAATGAGATTTACACCTCACCTTAACTCTTTAACTAACCTATAAGAAACTCGATTTAAAAATAAAACTGACTGGATCCCGCCACGTTTGAAAGCGATGTTAAACCATAGTAATCACTGAATTGACTATTGACTTTGATCATTGTGACTGAAGACGAATCCTTAAGGGATTAACTACAACTTGGATGATTATTTTTTTGATAACAACGAATTTTATGTTTGAACTATTTTATGTTGAACTGATGTGAAAAATTTACAACCTGTGCACAACACAACTTAGCTTCAAATCCTTTAAAAACTAATGGCCTTCACCACCTTTTTCACGGTAAAGATTTTAAACACTTAGAATTCAGTGTTCGTAACATCCAAAAGTTAGATATCAACAAAAATTTAAACAATATCAGCGGATATCGTTAATTCCTCATAATCATCGCTTGAACGGGTGTCATGAATCATAAAATGTAGAACTAGTCGTGTTTCGGCGAATATAGAAGTGGGGGTTTGTTTAATTGCAAGTATAAATAACAGCATTTCGCTTCAAAGTTTCTATTTAAATAAAAAAATGTCAAGAAAAATTCTGCTAAAATCAATACGATGTAAAAAAGCAATTTTCTCCACCGGGAAGAGAAATCATTGATTTTGTTTGCTTATCTTCCGCCTATTCCCAGCATGCTTTGCAAACTGATTCCGTGACAAAGACCTCGCTATTTCTAAAGAATAGAAACACGCGGCGGGTTATAACTGAACGACTGGCCAATCACAGTACTTGTCGTGCTTATATGAGCCAATCAGATCACGCGATTATGTTCATGACATGTTATGCCAATCAAGAAAATTTGTCGGGATCTATTCTGCATTCACTTTCACTCGGACGTCGTTAACGATCTTTACATAATTTTTATTGTCTGTCGTCTGGCGGTGGTCTGGCTATTGCCTCGGGACTGTAATTCTAAGCGTGCCTGTATTTAAACGCCTTGCATAGCTACTTTACATTTTGTGCCACGTCCAGGCTGCCAAACAGAACTGTCTGTTTCGTGATCTCAAATTGCGTGGTCAGACCAAGCATTGATCCTGGATTTCTTACCCATCTATATATCTGAGACGAGGCCTCCGAATCAAAGTGGCGAGCCTAGAAGATCTAAGCATTAATGGCAAGGGAAAAAAGAAGAAAAAAATACAAGGGTGTGTGTGTCGTGATTTTGAATACAACTTCGTGATATTCTATATCTTTGTAACAACAAATGCTCTCTCTGCATTTGAAATGATCTGGTTTCCTCCTGCGGGGAATACACTGTCCTAAAGATAGATTGGTCTACAGATGTCGATGAAGGCTTCGTTATATTGCTAGCGTTTTCAAGGATATTTTCCACTGATATTTACTTGTAGTGTGAATTTCGTCCGACTAAAACTGCATGTACACTCGCTCGTGTTAGATACTTTATAACACGCTCACCTCATATGTCATGTCATGCTTAAACTCTTTCAAATATGTCAGGCAAGCTTTGACTTGATCCGCATGACTTAGTGTACATGTATACCTGGATATTTTTATATACTCTTTATGAATTATACCATTTCTTTGCAGAGGCAATCCTTCAAAACGGCATCGAGATCGTTTGAACGCTGAATTGGACAACCTGGCGAAGCTCCTGCCATTTCCTGAAGAGACTATATCGAAATTGGATAAAATTTCCATCCTACGACTAACTGTTAGCTATTTAAAAGCAAAGAGCTATTTTCAAGGTCTGTCTTAATTGAGATTTTCCAAAGCTGATTCGAAATATCCATGTAGATAACGGAATCTGTGTTTATACCCTCTGGTTTCGCTGCACTCGTAGTTAAAAGCTAACAAATGAGATTGATATGAATAAGATGTTTTGTGGCGTGGAGTACGATTTTGAAATGATTTTTATGTCGTGTTTGTGTGACTACTTTCAGCATCGCATGCGTTCGTGGCAAACTGAGTGCTGACATTTAATATAATTTGCGTCTAGAATCACAATACGTCTTACGAAGAGGCTGATCAAGAGTGCGTTTCAGCAATGGATAATATTATGAAATATATTCCATTGAAGAAAGTTTTCTCCTATAGACTTAAGGGCGGATTTGCTCATGTGTGGGAACACCTGGTTTTAGACCGAAGACAACAATACAGTATTGAGAAATTGAATAATTTATATCCAGGAGTAGCAGACGGTTTTCAATACTTGCTTCCCATCGAAATTTATTAGCAATCTGAGTTCTAATTCTCGTTCGAAAGAACATAAAGTTCTAAATAGCAATTTATGGTCGGTTTTTTTCTAATCGAGGACACTAATTGCGTTCGAACATTCCTCTGTCACGAGAATGTTATATTTTAGAATTCTTTGTAGCAATTAATGATCATACGGCGTTTTTCTCGTGAAAACATGCATTTCTATTGACCCAGTGTACCTGGATCGCTATCCTGGATAAACAAACAGTTTTTATCAAGATTCTGAACTCCAGACAAGATTAATTATTCAATGTTAATAGCCTGAGGCAAGCATTTGTTTACTGGCTTGCAGACAAAAATGTTGGGGTAGAAATCTCCAACTTGGCTATTTGTAATAGCATCGCCACAGCAGATCACGTTTAGTTGACTAGAATTTACTACATATTATACTGAACAAACTACTCCGTTGGAATATAAAGAAAGAGAATCATTACATATTCAATGCTGATGTATTCCATATGTCAGAAGCATTGTCTGTTTTATTGAATACATGCCAAATTACTTAAGGTTTTTCCGTTGTAAAACACACCCAAAACTCAGCAGTTTCACTCCGCGTTTTATTAAACTGTCTGTTTTTGTGCGTTTGTGACAAAAGTTTGCAACAAAACGTTTTCTATGCTTGTATTTCAATTGCGTGCACGCTTTGCCTGTACAACGATCGTTTGTTCTAGCAACACATTTGTAAGGTGTTGAGGTGTCACCGCATTGTACAAAAAAGATTTCTGAGCTATGTGGGCGAAATGACGAATATTTTTGTCACCACACCCTTTTTGAGCTAAGGGCTGACTGTGCCTAGAAGAAATATAGCTTCATTCGATAATGCAAACGCCCTTCTGAATTGTTGCTATCAGAAAACGATAAGCAGTCTTTGTGCATTACATTAAAGAGCTTTAGACTTGACTACGACGTCGTGTCGTTTTGACAGTGAAGAATTTTGCGGTGAAACGTTTAGCGAGACATTTTTGCAGTTGCAAGTTGATGAGAAAAGCCTCCCATATTATCTTTCTCAAGTGACTTGTCGCTGACCATCTAAAGGCTATTTTCCATTGCGTCCAGGACTGGAACGGACAGGAAATTTTTCCCTTGTGTTAAAGACGTGCATTAGTTCCGACGTAGTGATTGATTGACAAAGGAAACTTTTTTGTCCGTGCCGATCCTGCGGAAAATTTTCCTGAGAGAAACGTTAGCCGTTGTTATCAGGAGTAGTTTCTAGTGAAGATAATTATGAAGTTGTATATAAGTTGTGGTTGTACTGTACTTAATCTTTCTCTTCTATTTCACAGTTTGTGCAATGAAAAACAAATCTCCTAATGGTAAAGACCAGACTGATCTTTCGATGCAGTTTGAAGGAAATGGTCTAATGTCTCAACTTCTCCTGGAGGTAACAGCTAGCGTACCAAGGTTTGTTCAATTTTTGGAAAAGCAGCTATTCATCTAATATAAGAGCATCTCTTTTCCAGGCTTTAGACGGATTTATTATGATAATCACTACAGAAGGGCAACTGTTTTATGTTTCCGAATCTGTCAGAGATTTCCTTGGGTACTCCCAGGTAGTTTTTCGTCACTTTTTTCTCTTGTTTTTATCTCAAGTTAGGTGAGCCAGAAAATTCGACGCTTTGAAAGCGCAACTGTGATTTCTGGTAGTCTAGTTCTGCAAATCGTTTTCCCATCGAATGGCCGTTCGGTTTGTCATTTTGATATTTCATAACCCAGTTCATCTAGTTTCTTCCACTTGCACTGTACTTAGTAATCTAACTTTATGTTCTGTTTTCAGGCGACTTTAATGCATCAAAGTTTGTATAAATTTCTTCATATTGATGATCATAAAACTGTGGAGAACAACTTAGTTTGGACTGAAAATTGCGACTCAACCGCAGTTACAGAAGTAAGTCTCACTGCAGAGTTTTTTCGTAAAAGTTAACATGATGAGCAACGAAGCTTTTTTTTAGGAAGATGAAAATTATCCTACCACAGCTGATGATGTCTTCATTGCGGCGAAACATGAAAAAAGTTTTGCTTGTCGAATTAAATGCACAATGAGCCATGGCGGAGGATTTTATAAGGTGACTGCATTTTAGGCTATAACATTTCACCAGCAGAGAGCACTCAAACGTTTACGCAGTGCCCTATGTTGTCTTTTCACATCGATGTTCTGAAAAAAGATCATCCTTTAAACGGAATATTTCAGATGTTTCAATGTCGCGGGCGAATGCGAAAGATTCACATAAAAAAACGCGAAATCGACAGCGTCGAATACGGTCTATTTGCTGTCATATCTCCGATGAATACAATACCGTCTTCTTCTACGTTGGAATTGGTGCGAAAACAAGCCTTGTTGGCCCCTCAGAGACGCAGTTTCCATCTGTAAGTACGAATCTCTTTCTCATTGCGTCATTTCTGACGTCACATATTGTTGACGTCATTTTCTTGTAGTGTCACGTTTCGCTGATGTCGTCATGGGACGTGATATCACCTATATAATCATGTCTCGTCATCGATTTACGTTAGAAGCACTTCTCTTCGTTATGCTGTGTACTGTACTGTAGTAGAACTTTCATTTCTATCCAATTTTCCTAAAACGATGTTTTCTTCCTAGCAGAGATCAGAATCTGAACCTCACGGAGACCTATCCTCTCGCTTCACCTTACAAAACCTTTCTTGACCCTCGCCATGTTCAAATACCCCCAACTACCCCAAACAGCGAACCTCCTACTCCGAACAGTTACGAGGCAGGATTGCGACCTACGTTTTTCCCCCCGTCTTTCACTTATGGGCCAGGAACCTACTTGCATCCAGGCCTCAAACGACGCAGCTCCAGTTCATCCGGAGCAAACGAAGATTCATCGACGAATGACGAAAATGCAAGTTCGGAAGGTAGCCTTGATAGTCTCGTACCTCGTCGGAGAGTATCCTTCCGACTTGACGAAGATAAGCCGGCGGAGAAACGAGAGAAGATCGGAAATCATCGTCGGTTGTCGGCACCGGCGTTTCCAAGTCAATCTGTGGCGTCATCAGGATATGACGTGTCACCTTATACTAACTTGCTACACCCGGGAACTCCGAACTGGCTGTACCCCAGTCCTTTCTCAAGCTCTTTTCTCGGCTACCAAGAGTCATTCCATGGAAGGCCGTATTTGTCACCGGGGTTTTTATCTCCTATGTACTCGCCATTTTCCCCTGGGGGAATGTACTCTCCCTACAGTCCATTTCTGAAGAGAACTGCGAGCTATCCGAACATTAACCCTAGCGGAGATCAGACTTACCCAGGAGTACCTATGGATAATGCGGTATTACTGAGTCCACGCGTGGCTCCATATGATCCCTTTTCGTATTTCTTCAGTAATGCACTTAGTTCCAGGAAATCTAGTGAATTGTCGCCGGTTGGAGAGAGTCTGAGTAAAAAGAAAAATGGAAAAGAAGAAGTAACGAAAGAACAAGTAGATAAAAGTACGGAAGAGAAACATGAAACTACAAGTAAGTTCTATTCAACATTACCAGGCGTAGTAAAATTTGTCCGGATAGGCGTAGAGCTAAAAGCTTTATATTAATTTCTAACCAACAACTTGATAAGCATTTTTGCTGCGTAACTTAAATCGTTGTATTTTGTAGAGAATGATGGTTGTTATAAGAAAGAAGAGGATCTGGAAGTGAGTATGGAATCCAATCCACAACTTGAAGTACCTACAATTAGTATTGAACCCTGCGAGGATCTCCCTTGTGAAGAACAGGAGTCAAATCAAGATGCATCCTCTGCTCATCGGAGTCCATCGTATGAGTGGGATACTTCATGCAAAAAAGAACCTGATGACCATGTAATACAAGAGACCCTGGCAGATATTGCTCAGAATTTCACTAGTAAATTAGACAGCATACGTTCTAGTTTCACTTTATCCTTGGATCGAAATGTTGCTTCGTGTTTGGGAAAGAAGCAAGCGTGAATGCCTCCGTGTGAATGCCATGCTGCTTTTATTTTTGGGCTACTCAAGTGTGCATGCCAGTTTCTATTGGTTTAGTCGGGGTTTAGTATATTTCAGAGGACAACAAATAGTGATGAAGTGCAGACGTTAAGGGAAGCTCTACGCTGTATTAGTTGTAGTATGTGAGTGTCGAAAGCACGTATTATTGAGTGACGAAGTTATCCTTGCAAAAATGTTTTATACTTTCAAAGAAACTTTGAAAAAATAAAACATTTTTGAAAATTTGAAAGATGTTTGCAACTCGATGATTTATTTTATTTGTCATTGTAAATAGTTTTTTGGGTGGAGTTATTGCTTGTACTTCTTGCACACAATGTGAATAGAGTGAATGAAGTGAGAATTGAAACGCTTGTCATACCGTCGATTAAGGCTTCAATTAGAACGTTAATTAGAATTGATTCTTGGAATTGCTTAGCAGCATCGATCATCTTTCATGTTGTCTGTTTCGTTCCTAGGACTTGTGACCGAGTGAACAGACTCTGGGAGAAATTTCAAAATGGCGTTCTTGACGACAAGTAAAATATGTTATGAAATACCATGAGGAAAATTATTTAGGAACTGTTTTTGTCGCAACAATGCCTCCCCTTGACTGGGGCAGGATAATGTCCGTCGATGTAAGAAGCCTACAGGACAATGAGCAAGAATCAAACGAGTTATACAATGTTCTTGCCAAGGTAATAAACTTGTTTGCATGTGTTGGTGTAACGGTTCTTGAGGTGTCATAAGTACGAGAAATGTTATTTAGAGCATCTAGAACTTACAGTACTTTGAAAATAACATGTTGCACTCTTTTAAAACATATATTTTCTATCCTTTAATCTGAGATTGGATGAATATTTCTTCTGGAGAAGAACACCCGACCAGACATGTTTGACTGCTATAAAGTATAAACTAAGTGTAGTATTTTGGTTTAGGCGAATTTTGATGCAGAAGCAGCGGAGGATAGTGGGAAGATGGAGAAACTATTTGAGCTGTTACAAATTATTATGAAAATTAAAGCCACAGAAGCCTCGGTTGTTAACGAGGAAATTGATAGAATGACTGATCGTCACAATGGTTAGAACCAAATTATTTGAGTACAATATGAAATAAGCTAAAGGATATACTCTGTTTTAAACTTTTACAATCTTAAATTTCAGTGGAACAGGGAATTTTTTGTTTTATAATTTTCTAGATCAAGTTGAACGCCTTGAGGCTGAGATTCGTCAGTTTCGCAGACATACTGGAAGCGAAGAGCAATCCTTTATCAGAGAGATACAAGTTTTAGGAGAACAAAATCGTGCTCTTGAGAAAGCCGTCGGAAGTAAGGAGAAACAACTGGCCGAAGAAAGACGTAACAATGATCAGATGTCGGGAAGAATGGATCAAATGGACAAACAAAACAAAGAGTTGAGGAGAGAGGTGACTCAACTGAAAATGACAATGAAGGGTGTAAACTTTTGATTTAACATTTATTTTGTTTTCCAGCTAGAGAGATGCAAGGCAGACATCAATGATTATCATCGACAAATTGAACAACATCGAGATAGCCTGATGACCCAACATGGCGGAGATGCCGAACTTCGATCAAAACTCAGCGAGAAGAACAAAGCTCTCAATAGATATCTGGATGAGATTAGGGTAAGAAAAAAGGAAATCTTAAAGAAAAAACATGCCGTGTGTGGTGGAGTTCAATCATTTGAAAATGTAGTTCTGATGGACGAAATATACAGTGTGCTGTATGCAGCTCACAGATTAAGATTCAAGGGGCTTTCCTTGACTAGTAGAGTCATTGGGTGCAAGTTGTGCAAAGCCTGTTTAGCTTACCGTATTCTCTGCAATTAGCCCCCCCCCTCATATAAGCCCTCCCTTTTTAGAGGAAGAAATTTGTTAAGCCCCCCCCCCCCACTTTGCTGAATGTTTTAAAGCTTGCTGTTCGTTATGTTGATGTTTATTTTGTTTTTTTATAATACTAAGAACATATAATATATACCTTACATTTTGTGAAAAATTATCTAAAATTTTATGGATTACTAAGTAAGCCCCCCTCCTCTCAAATACGTCTGCCCCTCTCTCTAATAAGTTTCTTTTCAAAATGGTCTGAAAAGAATAAGCCCCCGGGGGGCTTAATAGAGAGAA
Source organism: Phenganax marumi (assembly GCA_025400095.1). Classification (NCBI taxonomy): domain Eukaryota; kingdom Metazoa; phylum Cnidaria; class Anthozoa; order Malacalcyonacea; family Clavulariidae; genus Phenganax; species Phenganax marumi. The sequence goes on along the minus strand of JAODVM010237078.1, from coordinate 1,258 downwards.
TACAGTAAATGGTGAATAAGCTCAAAATAAAAATTGTACAACCAGCTCCTAATGTTGAACAGAGTAATATGACAAAGTACTAGAATGCACTATTGCAGTGTTGTCACTCATATTGTATAGTTTAAGATGAAATAAAAGTTTGTTTTTTCTAGTCTCTGTCATATGAAAACAGCGAGCTTGAGGAGAAACTAACAGATGTCCGCAAGGATCTTCAAGAGTCTGCTTTCGAAATGGACAGAATGACAGATGAATACACGAAATTGAAGATGGTCTTGCAACAGACTGACCAGATTGTTGAGGAAATGAGAAAAGAGAGAGATGTGTTAAGAGCTCAAGTTAGTCATATGCCAAACGGTTGGATTCGGCTTACAAGTGCAGTGTAAACATTGCAGCTCAATTTTATATTGTCTTGTTGTTGAAAATTTGTGTATCTCACACTTGGTAGTCCCCTAGTAATCTGTGTGGCATTAATAGGTGTGAGAATTGGAATCCCTTAGGGTAGGGTTTCCAAAATGTATTGATAATCAATACATTATGTTAGTTCGTACGTGCGTTTGTAAAGTCAATGAGGGAGCGACTTCTGCAAATGCAGCACACTAAAACCTCGTACAAAAACATAATAAAAAATATATGCATACATACCTAACATACCTAATAGTAGTAATATATACATGCCAAATGGTTGGATTCGGTTTGAGCAGTGTAAACATTGAGGCTCAATTTTATACTGTCTTCAGGTACAGGATCTCAGAGATGAAATTGCGTCGAAGACTAACAACGATGATCAAATCTTGTCTGCCGTCGACGTTAAAGTTGAGGAATGGAAGGTATAGGTTGTGAAATATGTTGAACAAGTTTGAAATGAATTTGCAATATTTCATCTGTTTTCTCCATTAAACAACTACAAGATGGTAATTGCTAGTAAAGATGAAGAGATCGCTGGATATCGTCAGGCAATCGAGGATCTCCGTCAGCAAGCGATGGTATCGCAGATTGACGCAGACAAACAAATGATTGTTAAACTACGCCGTGAGTTGGCTGAAAAGAACGAACAAGTTGAATCATTGGAGAAACAATTACAAGAGGTTTCTGATGAAATGAAGGAGATTACGAGGCAAATTGAGATCATCAAACAACAAGCTGACAAGGGTGAGCTTTTGAAAAAAAAAATTTTGTTTGTGCTAGAGCTGCTCCCGATAAATCGATAAATCGATTAATCGATTATTTTTTTACAATCGATTTTGCCTTAGAGTTATCG
>JAODVM010236967.1:0-12912 GCA_025400095.1 Phenganax marumi | reverse complement strand
AAACTTTGCGCGGGCCCCAGTTAACCGTGATCGACGTCACTCTGACGTCATTGCCGGATGTAGCTAATTCGATACATTTGCTGCTAACCTTGCTTAAATATTATTTGACCTCATTAAAATTTTCAAACTTCGTCAAGCTCTATTTTTACATTTTGCAACAATCCACAACCAAACTTTGCAAATTTACTGTGATGTTTAGACATCAAGGGACATGTAGAGGTAAAGGAGCAGTGTGTGGAGGAGAGATCAGGGGGAGAAAAGAGCATGAGAAAGTTAAGAAAGACAAGGAGAGAGATGAAAATTGAATAATGTTACAGATATTACAAAAATTTGATGACTAGGCATTAAGGGACTTGTAGGGATAGAAGGAGCAACTAGTGAGAGAGAAATCAGGAGTAGAAAGAGCACGAGAAAGTTAAGAAAGACAAGGAGAGAGATAAAGATTGAATAAAGATACAGATTATTACTGTTACTATGTACAGCATGCTCTTTCAAGCTCTGATAATGGAATTTCCTAGTTGAAAATGTACCTGCAATCCAAATTAAGTTTTTTAACCATACTTTGTCATTCATCTTTTACAGTTTTATTGCTCGAGATGAGCTTAAAGAAAAAGAAAAAGATGACAAGTTTCTTGGAATTTTCAAAGATTTCTGGAAATCTGTCAATAAATTACTTGAGTCAGAAAGCAAAGATGTGGTAATGTACAGTCGAGTATATGTTTCGAATTAACTGTCAAGGTGAGATTCTTGTCACTCAATGAGTTCACAAAAGAAATTTTCAGATAGTTTTGCTATCTTATTAATACTCAAGAGTCTCATCTTGAGTAGTGGAATCACCGGATATTAAACAGAGTAAGATACAGCAAAGTAGATGCCCTGAAGTGCATTATCAATATAATTATATCAGTATTCGTTTGAGAGTACACCATGTATATATTTATTATTGTGTATATTATTGTATATATTGCATATTATTGTATATATTTATTATTGTCGCTCAACAATATTACAGAGAAATTGTCAGATAGTTTTTTAACGCATTAAAGAGTCTCATCCCGAGAAGTAAAATCATGGAGCATTAGATAGAGTAAATTTAGAGACAGGATGTTCTTTTCAAGGTTGCAGCAACAGAGATTAAAATCCTTGGAAAGTTTGTGGAACGTGTACAAGAACAAGCAAATCCTGAGAAAATTGAAGTTATGTTTGGTTTGATACAGAAAATGATTGATCAAAATGTGGTCAAGGCAAGGTAATGTCTAACTTAGAATTATATTTTTTAATATAGTCACTATTGTGGGAGAAAATCCATGTGAAAATCTTTGGTATATAGCTGAGGTTCAAACAGTGCAATATTAATTGTCAAAATGAGATTTTCACATTGTAATGGTTAAAAAACTATCTGTTGATTTCCTTCGTTAACTCATTGAGTGACAATGCACTCCAGCGCACCTTACTTTGTTATTTTGCTCTGTGTAATCCCAGATGATATTACTTGCATGTCAAAGTGACACTTTTGCATCTTAATGGTTAGCTGAAACATTTGACAAGTTCTCGTGCTAACTTTTTTACATTTTAGAATGATTTGCCAAGCAATTCTCAAATCAGGAAAATTGACATTTCGTAATGAGTCGTCTTGGATCCAGAGTTTTGAATTTGTGCATAAGCTGCTGCCAACCATTGACTACAAGGTATTAGATCAGTACTTTTGTACTCATTTTCACTTTCATGACGAGTGGTCAGCACATCTGTCTTTTTGCATTGAGATGTGACCTAGGTTTCATTATTGTAATATGCAGAGCTCTGTCTAACATGTAACGCAACATAGCAACTTTATTTTCTGAGGCTGAGCACATGACTGGGTAAATGCTGATTAATCTGTGGCACTAATTTGTATTCACTTTTGAAGAATTCGCTAATCATAACTTTATCTGGGAGGAACACTTTCAGTTTAACTTTAAGACAAATACCACAGGTTTTCTTCATGTGCTCCAGGTTCCTCCTGTAGTAAGACTGTGTCAGTAAGAGATGACTCTTACTACCTCTTGGGAAATCAGCTCAGAAGTGATAGCACTATCCAGTGTAAATATACCCGGTAGATAGTTTAGTTTACGTTTCCTCCTGTAGTAACACTGGATCAATAAGAGATGACTCTTACTGGATCTCTAAGAAGAACAGTTTAGAACTGATAGAACTATCCAGTATAAGCATAGTTTAGTTGACCAGCACTGGATCAATAGGAGATAACTCTTACTGGATCATCTGGAAGAACAATTCGGATCAGTCCATTATAAATATCGTTGGTTTAGTTTGTGTTTCCTAGGTTTAATTTGTCTTTTTTTTAGGGATGTCGTGATATATTCACGTTAGTATTGGAGAAATCGATTGATATTCCTAATGTTATTTCTCAACCAGTCTCACCTCAGATTGAAGCTGTGTTGAAGGTAGTGCAATCATTGAATTAGTTTATACCAAAAGAAACTTGAGAAACAGATGTGCTGTCTTTTTGAAAGCATAATGTTATCATCTAGGTTATTCGTCTTATATTGGACAGGGATTCCTGCCTTCTACCCGCCTACTTTTGTATTAATGAGGTGAGTATAGACAAGAGTGTTATTGTATTGGAGGGCATTGACATTGCCCCGTAACCAATTTCCTGTTTGTAAAGTTTACCCAGAAAACTGTCACTGTTCTGTTTCAGATTTTGAAAATTTATCCAGAAGGAAAAATATCACCACATTGGGTATGGACTTGCATGATTTTTAATTGTTAGTGTAAGGAGCGGTTTACTTTCTTCAGGTAGAGTAAGATAATAAGCTTAGTCAAGGGTATTGCATCTCAGTACCCCTAACTAAGCTATTAAGCAGAGTGATATAACATCAAAGTGCATTGTTGATGCAAGAGCTTCACCTTGACTAGCAGAATAGTCTTCACAGCCACTAAGCTGAAGTACGAAACACACAGATCAGATATTGCTGTGTCAAGGTTTATCAAAGGCACTTCAAGCTGAATGCAATGACAGAGTTAAGATCACATGTCACAGCCTTACTGAGGGTGTTGAGAGTTAAGTTTGGAGAAGAAAACAATCCATAGTAGCTGAAGAAAAGCCATGAAAAGACCACAGAAGAGACCAACCTAAAGTTGCTCATATAGTGAAATTGAGACAGACTGAGTCACCTCAATGTGCTTGATTTACATGGCAGTAACTTTTCATAATTTTCTCTAAATATTTGTGAGGTGCAACACACTAACCAAATGCTCTTTTTTTATATCAGGCGATATCAAAAATTCTGACAGATTTTGTCGATGGATTTCGCTTGCTTGCACATTTGATAACAGTATCTGGTCGATCGCGGCTTTATCCAATCCTGGGTGCTCCATGCAGCTCACTTCATGCTGTCAATTCTGGCACTTGGAGACTTGATCAAAAACAACTTTGTTTTAACTTCAAAGTACAACTACCTTATGACAAAGTAAGCTGAAATGAGTGTATATTTGAGAAACAGATACTTAAAGTAACTGAAAAGGATGCAAGAATCTCACCTTTAAAATTTAAGTCATCTGGTGTCAAACACATTAAAACAACTACATATGCAAGCACACTGGAGTGCATCGTCACTCAATGACTTTGCAAGGAAAATAGTCAGATAATTTTCTGACTTCTTAAAATGGAACAGTCTGATCATGACCACTAAAATCATTTGGCATTGGACAGACTAAAACAACAATGTAGGGTGCATTGGAGTACATTGTCACTCATTAAGTTTGTGTAACTTTGCATCTGATTATTCAACAATTTATCGATGTTTCTTTCTAAAGGACATATCAGGAAGACAATATAATCTTCTACGAAACATTGTGAATCAACCACACTCAAGAGAGACTGTCATTACTCTTCTGAGCTTAAATAAAGCGGTGAGAAAGAAGCTTTTTTGAACAGACAGAGTAACATGACTAATAAGGTCAATGGTGAACATGATTGTAATATATTTATTTGAAGGGTCGTGAAAGGTACCCTGTTATTGATGAAGTTCTTGTTGATCTGGCCATTGAGGCTCTGGAGAAATGTGAATTGGAAACTAATCAAGAACGTGTGAGATTGCTGTGGCAACGATTGTCTGGTCTGAGTATATCATATGTCATTGCAAGTCTATCAAGTTTCCCTTCCATAGTCACAGCTCTGAGCGAGAAGGTGAAGGGAAGCCTTTGAAAAAATTTTTGTACCAGTACTTTGAAATCAACGTTTCTCTAATTTGGACATTTAGATAACAGAAACAAGATGGTACAAAGGACGAGATTATTTGATGTGGTTTATACTACAACTTTGGGGAGTAGCAAGTACACAATGGGAGGTTTGTGGCTCTTTCAAATTGTATATATTAGAACTAAATGAACCCATTTAGTAACAATGGGCCTTAGTTTGTTATTTTACTCCATTTAACACTGGTCACATGATTTACTTGTCAAGGTGAGATTCTTGCATGTTAATGAGTTGACAAAGCTATCAGACAGTTTCTCTTGTTAGCTCATTGACTAACAATATTTAGACTCGAATGCATTTTACCTTGTTAGTTTACTTTGTTTAATGTAGGATGATATTGTCATTGTAAAACTATTCGTTCTCAATTAGTGAACAAAGATACTTTCTCTTGTTAACTCATTGAGTGAAAATGCACTCTAGTGATCCTTACTTTGTTATTTTACCATGTTGAATGCCTTATGATTTTACTATTTCATACAAGATTTTTGCATCTTATTGAGTAAAGGGTATTTATAAGATTAATGCTTTTATCTTCATAGTTCAAAGATTTTCTTCCTCTGATAAAAATTGTCAACCAACTCTATTCTGATACAAAGGTAACATTATTTACAGTACATCCTTGGGAATATAGTACACACATTTCGAGTTTGGCTCAAAAAATTTCAAGTCTCAAGAAGGAATTGAACTTGTATCTTTAAATTGACTGTTCTGTGATTTTTTTTCTGTTTTTATCAATAGCCAAGTTTCTGTAAACCTCACAATGCAGCAAATTGTGGCGAACTTCAAAAGTCAATATGCAAATAAGAGCAGCTAATCAGAGCTGTTCTCTATTGTTTGTGCGTTTTTCACCACATACTAGGCCAATCCATGTGTAATGAAAAGAATAAACACAATTTTCTCATAATGGCTGCGAGCTGACCACCATCTGCTGTCCTCCAATGTCGCTTGGTGAAATCCAGCAATCTGTTTTCTCTGTTGCAGCCATTATCAGTGCCAGATGTCAACAGTCCTTCTTTCATGTTCTCAATGGCCGTTGCTTGTCTCTGGAATGTCATTTCAAACAAGGCTTGTACATGAAAAATATTTTGTATTGTGCTGAAGTGTATTTTACTGCAAAACACCAGATGAATTTACTTGTCTTGGTGATACTTTTGCTCATTAATGAGCTGACAAAACTATTTGACAACTTCTCTAGTTAACTCATTTAATGACAATGCACGTTGGTGCACCCTATTTTGCTATTTTACCTTGTCTAATACCAGATGATTTTACCCGTCAACATGACACTCTTGCATCTGAGCTATTTTGTCATATTTTCAGGCGCAAAGTCAAAGCGTAAGTCTTCCAAAGCCAACAGCCATAGTAAATCTCTTTGCACACCTTGAGTAAGTTTTGTAGTAAAGTATGCATTATATACTGCAACGTGCAATTGCTTTTTGGATATACTGTAATACCTTGCTGGACCATCCTCAGCTGTTTGGCTGTTTTTGATGACATGGCATCAAAAACGTCCATCATATAGTTATCAATAGTGTGAAAAATATCTTCCTCTGTTTATTATACTTTGTTTTTTTTTACAGAAATGTTTTCAAACATTGTCAAGTTCCTGGTACAATCAAACGTACAGATACTCATACAGCTCTTCTAATGAATGCCTGTGAGTGCCTGATTAAGATGTAACAGTCTCACCTTGACAGGTAAAATCATCTGGTGTCAACAGAATAAAATAACAAAGTAGGCTGTGCTGGAGAGCATTTTCACTCAGCAAACTTAGATATAACTATTTGACACCCTCAGATTAAGTCATTTAGTAACAATGCACTCCAGAGCACTCTACTTTGTTATTTCACACTGCCAACACGAGATGATTTTACTTGTCAAAATTAAGACTCTTGCATCTGATACTATCTGATAAATCCTCTTGTAAACTCATTCAGTGGCAATCCACTCCAGTGCACCCTATGTTTTTTATGCTGTATAACAGCAGATGATTTTCTATTTTTTGCTATTTAGACCTTGTTCACACATTTGGTTATATCACTGACTTGTGGTTTGGTAAAAATAATGGGCAGACAAGCAGTTCTCTTCCTCCTAATCCTTCCAAACCAATACCTTTGGAACTACTTGATTTGGTTACTTTCCCTGCTAAACGAGGGTAAGCGTTGTAAGCTTAAAATGCTAGAGCCTTACCTTGACAACTAGAATCATTAGTTTTTAGACAGAGTTGGACAAGAAAGTAGAGTGCATTGTCACTCAACGAGTTGACTACAAACGTTGTCAGATAGTTTAATTAAAACCTTTAAGATGCAAGAGTGTATATGTTTTTGTAGGTTGATCATTTATATTGCTAATCAGATTAAAGGAAGAAATCCTAATACTACTCTCTCTCATGTGCTTTTGGAGACTTACAGTAGACTATTAGCAGAAAACGATATTTCTGGCATACGAATTGTTGTAGGTAATTTGTTATGTTAAACTAACTATATCCATACTAGATAGTTCTATCACTTCTAAAATGGTCATCCAATACGTCAACTCTTGTTGATCCAGTTTTACTACAGAAGGAAACCTAAACTAAACTGACTAACTTCATGCTCAATAGTTCTATCAGTTCTAATCACACTATTTTTCCAGTTGCAGTGCTCCCTATTGTGGTGAAAAGCAAATCTTGGGGAATCTTGCATAATTTGCTGGAAATGTTTTGCTATAGACTGCCTTACATACCACAGAATTACAGAATAAATCTCATTTCTCATATACATTCAATTGCCACCATACCCCACACCAACCAGAACCAATTGCACTTATGGTGAGTAATCTATTTCCCATACAGTGTGTCTCAATGTAAAACAAGCAGAACACACTAAAATTGCAGAAACTTTTTTTAAAATCAGTAGATATGCACATGCTCTGTATTATGTTGCAAATACTGTATCTTCTCTTTCTGTTTGATGTTGATTTGCTTTATCTATCAAGCGGCAGTCCACACGAGTTGATTATCTACTTTCAAATACTAGATGGTTTTGCTGTGTCTAACATCTAGGTCCAGTTTTATGAAGCTTGTTTAGCTTTAATGGTGGTTCACTTAGAATTCAAAAACATTTTTCACATTCTCTAGTTATTCCAAATTCAATCTTATGCATGAAATCTAAAGTTGGTTTCATAATCATTGTAATCAATTCAAAAACTTTTAGAGTTGTTGTTCATAGAAAAAATAGTCATCATTTCCATTCTGTGCTTGTCCACCATTGCAGCTAAACAAATTTCATGCAACTAGCTCCAGACTATTCACGCTGTCCAACTCCATGAGTTTACTCATTGTAACACCAAAGTATTATACTGTTGAAAGCCAGTTGATCTAGTCGGTCTAAACTGGGTGATGTTACTCATTCTAAGACCAGATGATTTCACTTTGTCTAAAGCCAGTTGATGTTGCTTTGTCTAAACTGATGGAATGTTACTCGAAGCCAGTACCAGATGATTTTTCATCTTATGCAAGACAATTTAAAACAGGGTAAAACCCTTGTCGTGAATGGCCTGATATAACTTTCCTGATCTTAATAAGATTCTTGTAGTTTTTGCATGGTAAAAATAATATCAGTATTCGTTTTGAGGATACACCATGTATATTTATTATTGCAAAGCTTTTGGTCCATTAGCCCTGACCTTCATCAGTGCAACTCTGAGCAACTCTGAGAATGAGATTTATTCTTTTAGTGCAATATACATGGTGGTATCCTCAAAACGAATACTTTCCTGATCTTGTTTATTTAGCTTGGAAAGTACAGCATTCAAGTTAATCCAAGGTCTTGAAAACCACATTGTCGAGTCTTATTTCACCAAGCATGAAGCTAATGTGGTGAGATGTGTTATAATTATTTAATTCATCGAGTGACAATGCCCTTTAGTACACTTTTGTTGTTTTATTGTGTCTCACAACAGATGATTTCACTTGCCGAGGTGAAACTCCCGCATACTAAGGAATCAACAAATTATCTGACCAGTTTTATTATTAAGTCCGTGATTGCCAATGCACTCCAGTACACACTACTTTGTTATTTTACTTTGTCTAACATCAGATGATTAAACTTGTCAAAGTAAGACTCTTGCATTGTAATTGGTTACCACAACTCCAAAAAAAATTTCTCTTGTTAACTTACATTGAGTGAAAATGCATTCCAGTGCACACTACTTTGTTACCTTACTCTGTCTAATACCAGTGCCGGTCTTGTCATTTGTGGAAAGCACTGTGTGATCCTTGTTAATATTGCAGTTTTACGTTTCAGCTTGTTTCATCTGAATCTGAAGAACTGAATCGAATCTTTGTCCTTAATATTGCAAGGGCAATACATATTTCAGGTAATAACGTTTTTCCTTTTGTAGCAACACTGAATCACCAAGAGATGACTAGCACTGGATCTCCAGGAAAACAGTTTAGAACTGGTAGAACTATCCATTGTAAACAAAATTGGTATTGTTTAGGTTTCTTCCTATAGCAACTATCCAGCATAAAAAAGTTTCTTTCTTCTATAAGTATAAATTGGTTATTTTTATTATTTTCGAAGGACAAGAACAGCATGCCTCTCAATGGTATGAGGCAATATTTAAAGCCATCATTGAGAAAACACCTATGAAGTAAGTTCATTTAGTTTGCTTTAAAATTGTAGGTGTATTTTTCTTAACTGCCCTTGATCAATCCTTAAAGCGTATATAGTCCATTCCAGCAATTACACCATCAGCTACAAGCTTCAACTCTTTTGTATTGAGCAAAATATTATACAGTCTTTAACTTGCCCTCACCTACATGTAGGCATTGCTGTAAAATATAAACATGAATTTGTTTTTGGTGTTTTATTCGACTTCGCCACGATGACTGGGTCACCGCTATACTATTGGCCAACTGTGCTGGCCCAAATTCCTAATTGTTGATTTTTGTAAAAGGGGAAAAATCGAAGCATGTCTACAAAACCCTTGAAGCACAAGAGAGATCAGTTAAATTCTACTCACTTAAACTGTAAAGGACAAAGTCACCTAGCAACTTGCTTTATCTGGTGCTAACCTCACCCGAAAAAGCTTAACTATTGGTGTGAGGCAATGCACAGCCAAGTACATGACCCGTCCTCCCAAGCAATGCGTTGCTGGCTCTTGGCAAGTGACTCCTTATTTGGTGGTCAGTCAGCACTGCACCAGCAACACAGGGTCTCAGGTCTGATTTGCGACCAAGGAGTTATAAATTCATTTGTCATAACTGCTTCTGTTCAGGAGCCTGTTGTACAAAGCGCTTTGGCTTGAGTGAAGGATAATCCAGAATTTAGAAACTCTTGATCTTGTTTTGGTATACTTTCAAATCCAATCTTATGCATGAAATCTAGAGTTGGATACCTAATTATGGCATTCAGTGAAGACTTTCATGGCTATGTTAGGAATATATAAACATGATTTCTACTTTGAGGTTATCCACCATTTAAGCTAAACCAGCTTTGTACAATGGGCCCCAGGTCTTAAAATGTATATATAGTCTCTCTGCTTGATAGTACAATCAACTACAGTTGCTATTCAACTAAGTGCCAAATTTCAAGTATCTCTATTTTTTTTATAGTTGGTCGAAACACACCCTGGATCATTTTCCTCCTTCTATACAACAATTTTTCTTGCAACATTCTGCCCCAGTCGAAACTAAATCTGCATTAAAACGGAGAGTCGAGGATGAATATATTAAGTTTAAGAGTGAGTATTTGAACAGTTAACTTTTAAGATGTGAGCTCCTTTTGACAGTCATCTGATGTTAGACAGTGTAAAGTTATGTGTTTGACTTAACAAGAGAAAGTAATAGATAGTTTTGTTCACTCATTGAGATGCAGTAGTCTCATCTTGACAAGTAAAGTCACTTGGTGTTAGAGGGAGTAAAATAACAAAGTAGGTTGCACTGGGGTGCATTGTGACTCAATGAGTTAACGAGAGAAATTGTCAGATAGTTTTGTTAATCGTCAAGATACAAGAGTCTAACTTTGACAAGTAAAATTGTCTGTTGTTGTATGGAGTAAAATAGTAAGGTAGGAGGCACTGGAGTTCATTGCACCTTGGTGGGTTAACCAATCATTCTTTCATTTTTTTGCCTTTTAGATATGAAATCGCAGGCTGAAGTTCTCACTTATTTTGGAGAAGCAACATCACCAAATATATTTGTATGGTAAGAAGAACTTAAGAAGATCTATTACTGAATTGAAACGGACAAGATATTGATATGGCTATTTCTGGTTTCTAGTATCATATGGAAATTTCTGCTGGAGACTGGCCGAGTCAACCTAATCTGTCTTTTGTGAGTACATATACAGTATAAGAATTTTTTTGTTTTTGATGATTTTAACTTATTATGTGGCCACAGCTTCACCCTACAAGGTCCAGTCGTTGAGAGCTATTTTAGCAATAAGCAAAGGGCTAAAATTTAATCATCTGTATACAGTTTTATTTTATAATATCAGAAATTAGTAATTTTTTTTTCTTCCAAGTTGGTAAACAATCAGTTAAACCTTTTTCTTCAAAATTTATCTTTGCCCATGATTAAACTAACTAGCTTTTAAACAACTGGCCCCCAAGGAGCAAAATTATCTGATGTTAACTAAAGATGCCTTGGGGGGGGGGATGTATCGCCATTCAGTGATTCAACCCATTTGGGTTGCAATGACTAGAGCTTTGTTACTGTTATTTTAGAGTCTTGGAGAAGCTTGGTGCTCGCTCATTAAGCAAACAAATTCGAGTATTTGCAAATTTTTTGATCCATGATTATTCGTTGATTTCAAATGGCTCTTCTGAAGATCATACCAAGGCAAGAGCAGTACCTACAGAGACTTACAAAACATTCATTCACCACCAATAAATGACATTACATGAGAACTTTGTTTTTCATTGTGTGACTTTCACTCACCTTACAGTCATTCACCTGAGTAGTACATCCCACAACAATGTTTTTATTTTGCTTTTTTACAGCGTGTCAATTGTTTGCATGACATGGTGTGGAAATATCATATTATAAGCATTGACAGACTTGTGCTATGCTTGGTATGTAGTCTTTGTTCACAAAACTATGAGACTTTTTTTTGTCAACTCACTGAGTGACAATGTATTCTTCTTCATTCTTTTGCTCTGCCAAACACCAAATGATTTTGCTTGTCAAGGTCAGACTCTTGTATCTTAATGAGTTCACAGAACTGTTAACACTTGGCTGACAATGCATTCCAGTGCACCCTACTTTGGTATTTTACTCTTTCTAACGCCATATCATTTTACTGGTCAAAGTGAGACGCTTGCATATCCAGATCAAGTTCCACCGTATTAATCTCATATTCTGTTTTTTCCAGATGTTACGATACTATGAATCAAAAGAAGCTCAAGTTTGCAATCTTTTGTTGAGTTTTCTGTTGCTGAGGTTTCCTGCGTTTAAAGACAGAGTTCAGACATTTGTTCAAGAGGTTTTTATGCTATTGTTAGATTAAAATAGCTTGAGAGCTGAACTAAACTAACCATATTTATACTGAATAGTTCAATCAGTTCTAAACTGTTCTTCCTAGAGATCCAGTAAGAGTCATCTCTTATTGATCCAGTGTTACTACAGGAGGAAACCTAAACTAAACTAGCTATATTTGTACTGAATAGTTCTATCATTCCTCCTAGGGATCCAGTAAGAGTCATCTCTTATTGATCCAGTGTTACTACATGAGGAAACCTGGACTAATCCATTCAGTCTATTTTCAGGTTCCCCCTGATTACTGGAAACATCTTGACTGGCATCAAAAGCACCAAGCATATCACTCGGTAATTTAGTATGCACATTTATCATTTATCAGGTACAATTTTATATTATCTTTTGTTAACTCATTGAGTGACAATCTGACAATGCACTCCAGCACAGCCTACTTTGTTATTTTTTTCTTTCCAACACCAGATGATTTTTTTTATCAAAGTGAAAATCTTTCCTTCTATGGTTGGTTTGTAAACTTGTTTTTTGTCTTAGAAATTTGGAGAAAAGTTCTACTTTGAAGGTCTTCGTGAAGCGACAAAAGCCAGTCCTCATAATTTGGCATATATTCCAATAAACTTTGGTAGTGTTTGTCTAAGATTTCTCCCGGTAAGTTTGAATAATGAAATTTTTGTCTTTTTAAGTAGAACAATGGTGACTATAGCTATGATTTATAAAATCTGGATTAGAAAAAGCAAACAACAAATTGGCAAAGATGCATAATGTTTTTAATGAAATAATTTTTATTGAAGAACATTTTTTACTTTTCATTCGGGTGGAGCTACTATTTTTACAAACATATTTGTGAGAGAAGGTAGACAAAAGCTTGGAAGAGAGAAATCTATCAGCCATTTTTCATTCATGCTTATCACTTAAAATCGTAGTAGAATTATCAATCGCTGTTTATTCGTTGCAAGTGGTGCCCTCTTCTATATCAAGAACGCAAGAGTTTTCAACGACAACGCTGCCGGCCTCGGACAATTCAATATCCTTCAATTCAATCTCGGTCTTCAATGACTTTACTCTTTTGCATCGTCTGAAAGAAGTTTTGAAAAGGTTTTAGTGAAAATGAAAGAACGAAAACAGCGAACGATATATTTCTTCACCTAACGCAAATTGAAATGAGGATTGATGCGAT
>JAODVM010236856.1:0-12915 GCA_025400095.1 Phenganax marumi | reverse complement strand
TTTTTTGTGGCCAAGCAAAAAAAAAAGAAGCCAAAATTGAGTTATTTGGCCTCCAAGAAGCCAATATACCAACCCTGCTTGTGACTCACGCCTCAGCATTAGTTCCCACTCTCACACGCATGATTGCCTCACGCATGAGCTGGGGTTGCTGGGGTTAGGTTATAACGTTTGCGGAAAAGTTAATATCTTGGAATCAAAGAAGAAACGAAAATTATATGAAATGCGTAAACTGCGCTTATATATTTTTAGCAGCTAACATAAAAGGAAAACAGAACGCGTGCTTTTGAAATAGAATATATTCTGTAATAGGATAAAATCTTGAGTGGATGATTATGTGTGTTTATTTCCATCATCACCTCTTTTAAGACTGTAACAGTTCAATAAATCTCTTTTCATGTAATGACTGATGTATTTTTTTTAGCATACAATGGCTCGTGCCTTTGCCACTTGCCCACGTCTCACTTATCACGTTTGCTCCACCTTGGCAGCTTTGTGTCTGCTTGTGGGGGAGGGTCGCCCTAACAGTTCTTTTACGTCCCAAATGGGCGGTAGGCTTCCTTGTCTTTACAGACCAGGGGCTATAGTCGGGTCGTTATAACTTAAATTTACGACTGATTTCGATGGATTATTGAAGTCTCTAATATTTATATCGTTGACTAAAATGGAAGTTTCGACATTTTGTTCCATTTTTCGCTAACCGGTTACCCATGGATAGCGCTACCAACTTTTAAACAACCAGCCCCAGGGTATCAGAGCAATTTAAAATCTTTATAACATAATCCAGTTCAGTTATGTGTAGCATATAATTCTCTCACTAAACACTACAGGTCACTCTGCAATTTTGACGACTTCAGAATTCTTTCCTATTGAATGATTCACAAAAGTCTTCTCATGTCTAAATTCAAACCTCTCTCAACATCCGGGAAATTTCTACTCCGCTTATGCAATACACTTTTGCCGTTGTTTTTGCGTCTATTGTGTCCTCTTGCCTGAATCGTACTGCCTACACCCTCCTATCCTTTATCATGTACGACTTTGTAGCATAAAATCTTGTAAACAGATAATAATGAGCTTTTGCATATTTAAAGTCTCATGAAAATTTTATAGTATTTAGTCTGAAGATGCCTTTAGTTAAAGACAAAAGGTTACAAATAAAATATTTATGTTCTCCAAATCTCAACTGTTGTCACGGCCTTGTTGAAAGTTCTATGTTGGGCTCTCATATGTATTATAAAAATTCATTTTCTGCCAAGCAAATCTTTAGCTACGATATTGAAAACCATTATATTTCATGAAGATAGTCTAAATAAAGTACATACTTATTGAAAACACATGGAAAATGTGGATGTTAGTGGCTCAGTTGCTGGTAAATACTGGGAAGGGAAATCTTTTGTCCATCGCCACGGTCTAAATAACTCGAAACTTCTTAGTAAGCAAGCAAGACCAGTCGCGAGACCACCAGCGACTTTATGGGAACCAGAGTTCGCTAAAAACGACGACTACGTTTGGACGGGGTTCAATTTAGGGATCTTGCCATTCCAATTGTAAGGGTTCCCAGGTCTTGAGGTACGATGTGAACGCCGTACGTTTTGAGACTTAGAAACTGGTTTGGAGGCAGACACCGTAGGAACATGTAGCAGGTAGATCTTCTATGAACACAGTTTTTTTCTTCACCCGAATGATACGGCAGTGACTGATTATTAAACATCGTGAATTAGAACGAGAAAGCTTAAAAATTTCGCGCGTAGTAATCTTTCATTTTGGAAAAAAGCCCATTCATCATGATTGTGTAGCAACCGCAAACCTGCTGTCGAACGAAGAAAACTGAAGATGAAACTTTGTCAGGAGAGATAAAAAGTTCTGCTACGTTGTGGTTGTTCGAAAATGTGTTCCCGCTGTACATTTTCCATGCACTTGAGCGGTAAAGCCCCGATGCTGGAGAAGACTGGGCTTGTCGTTTCACAAAGAATACTTTCCGTGTTTAAAAAGCGAGACTTCGTAACAAACATGAATGACGTTTCCCTATGCCTTGTTCCTGGGCGCACCAGTAGTCCGTTTCATGAATTTTACATTATCTCTAATAATTAAGTACATTGTAGTATACTGTAGTGAAGCGGCAACGCGATGAAATGAATTTACTAATGCACATTCAACAGTAATAAAAACTGGGATACTAATGCCATCATAGGTGTACGGGGAGGCTGGGGGGTTCAGCATCTCAATTTTTGTAGGGGTGTAGCAAAAAAACGAGACTAAAGTAGGGCAGGACAATTGCTACTCAAGAGGCGGTTTAACCAGTTTACTTGCTAAAAATGCCATAGATTAAATAGGTTCTGGTGATGGCAAATCTTAATACTTGGCAAATTCTCTTCGGATTTAAGTTTAACTTGGTAAATTTTACCTGGACAAGGTATATTGACTAACTGCATAATAAACTTTCATAAAAAGGTCGTTTCGACTACGATATATATTGTTGGACTCGGAGTAATGACGGGCCATGTCCATATTCGTCTGTCAAAAGGGTGTTCGCCTCCCAAGTTTTTTTGGCCCGCGCGTCTATGGATGCTAATATGGTTTTGTGGTTTTGTGCAAACAAAACTATTAATTTTATCGATTGCGATTTTTGTCAAGTATGTTGGGCCACCAGGCTATCATTGTGGTTTAGATAAGCAATATTACCTTTGCATATACATACAAATTGCATGATGACCGGTTTGATTTAACTAGTTCTGGAAACCGTTTACCATGGTTAAAACATTTCCATATGCGATATTTAAGTTTCTCATTATGCTAAAATAACTGTTTTGTCATCTGACATTAGTTAAATTCATATCGCTGTTCAGTACATTGCTAAATCAATGGTGAACAACCCTTTGTTCAACTCAAATTATGTAACACAGGTAATAAAAAGATAAAGTAAAAGAGATCACTTCCGTTATGACCATTTTGTGCTCAATGAGTCATTTCCAGTCATCTCCAGTCATTTCAGTTTCGTGCCACAGCGCCATGGAATCGAGGCTGAGAGATATGCCATCAGTGTTTCCATACTACGTTTGCTCAGTCAAGCATGATTTCATAACGTATTGTGTAAAAACATTAAAACAACATCGATGGCTAAAGCCCGTTTTCCACTGGGCGAAATTCTCCGTACGAAAAATAAATCATACAAACTGATCGGCTAGCGATATATTTGGCCGCTAAAAAGTCTCAAGCGAACCAATCACGTTGCTACATTTATTTTCCGCGCAGAAAATTCCGCCTAGTGGAAAACAGGCTTAATTGGCATATTAGTTGACTATGTTCTTGTAAGGTTCTCGTTTGTAAGTTCCAGTTTTAAAGGTTGGTGAGTTATAACAGCTAAAAAATTTAAAATAAACGCCTTACTCACAGCGTCGAACGCCGCCGCGTTTATTGAAGGAAATACTTTGTGCAAAAAGAACTAATGATTTAGGACCAAAGAGACACTAGCAACCATGCATGCACGTTATAATTCACGAGGTTCTATCACCGGGTTCCTTCGCGCGGAGATCAAGTACACCTTACAGGCATACCTAAGAATTAAGCGCGGAAACTGCATAATGAGGTCAAACTGTGAAAGCTTAACGGGGAGTCATTCACAGAACGTGCATGGGTCGGACCAAGGAATCAAACTCACTCGTGCAGTCGGTCGAGGTGATGCGATGTAAAAATGAAAAAATTGAGCGAAAGCGCTATGAAGCATAGATAGATTTTCAAGTTGGTATACCAAACTGATTGGTCTTCTTTAATATGCCACTGTTTATTGTGTATGATAAAAATGCCCTGTCACTGAATCAACAGACAGACTTGCGTTATTTACGTAAAATTTTGCATTGAGTCTGTCACTGCTCTTGTGGCTTTTACTCCCCTTTTATAGAATTGTACTCAATTCACATTAGGTAATTCATTAGTTTGCAATTGCTCGAAATACGCAGTTTTGAATGTAGATTTGCGTACTTATCGTGGGTAACAAGTCCTCGTAGCGTTGGTCTCCTTTGGTGTAGGTGTTTCAACTGTGCGCTCTTTAAAGCTCTTTCATCGAATCCAATTCAGCGCGACGAAGAACGAAAAGCCGGATATTGAAATTCTCTTTATATGGGGCCATCCTTTAAAGATATACACCATTTCAAAATTCAAACGGTAAACCTACGTTCCCTTACGTCAACTTTTTAAAATACGTCCGTGTCAACTTTTCTGGCAAGGACAATTATTCCTGGCATTTTCACCGAGGGGTATAAATATCGAGAATACCTTGGCCACTCTTCAGATTTCCTCAAAAACTTATCATTTTTTTATTAAAACCGGCTAAAATATCAAAAACAGAGGTTGGAGTTGGTTCAAGTCAATCACACCCCTACAGGGTGTGCACAATATCAAGCAGAAAGCATAGAAACCTCTTCAAAATTGAAGTCACGTCATGTTCATGGTTGGCCAATCGCTAGAAAAGTGAACAGCGAAATAGCAAAAAAGATTACACTCCGAGCATTATTTCTTTCAATACGTGTAGCTGATTCAGAAAACGCTACCCCTATACAAGCCCCAACCAAACGCTAAAAGAACGGCCCTAGGTAAGACTATCGAAGCACACAATGAATCTTGGGGGTCGCATACGTCAAGTATACAGGCTGGAGTATGACTGTGACACTAAATATTGTTGCCACTGGTATACATAATGTTACACATTTGTAATGCAACCCCGACACATCGACCCGATTACCAACAGGTGTATGTACGACTCCCTCCTATGCCCATGATGCTTTGTCTGCTGAGAGTTCAAAGTTTAAAGTTTCATTGCGTGTTTTATGAATTAGTAACCGCCACCCTGCGGCACCTTGCAATTTTATTTTTGAGATACTTGCTATCTACCTGAACTGCAGCAATTCGGCGGTTGAAAAAGCAGTAGCCTACATCCGAGTCTTCAGAGGGCTGTAAATCATTCATCGCGTATTACCAGCGCTGTATGACCTCGAGTTCATGCGTGAAAGTCAAATGAAACCATTCACGTTGTAGATCACGCGGCCCCCGCATGCAAATACTGAATATTAAACAGCCTTTCATGCAGTAACCGGCATGAACATGCACAATTCGAGTACACGTGATTGAACGCGTGCTGCGCTCATTCAATATTGTTGCACTTCATTCGCAAACCAAAACGTACAATATTATAACCTGGTCACAGCTGAATATGCTCAGACATGCGTTGTCGTCATAGTATAAGCAAACATTCAAGAACAGGAGGAGTTATAATTTTCACGTCTCGTAATTTTGTCGTCAACTTTCGTTCTACTATTGTTTATCCTCCAAATTGTTACACTTCTGAATTCAGGTAATTTTAAATACTACACTCTACGCTCCGGTACTAAAAGTATATTATTGGCTTGCAACCTCGTCGAATTATATTTATAGTTAGTTTGTCCTACCCTATGCTTGTTAGTTGTTGAGTACCAAACAAGTTTGTCTTTGTTTAACAGCATTTGTAGTCGTATAAAGTGTGATATTGTCCGGCATGTCTTCGCAATAAATGATAATTATGTGACATACATTGTACTGTTTATGAGAACTTTGAAGTTAAATCGTAGCCACGTTTGTGTGTGCTCACACAACAAAAATAAGAAGATGTTTCGAACAAAACTAGCTAAGTAAAGAGATATGTGGTGAATAAAGTGTGGAGTATATTATGTATGAATTAGACAATACTGAAATAAATTACATTCCATTTGTCATTATATTATTTTGCCAGAGAAAAACCGCCTCTTGCTTTCTTGGACATCTGAAGGCTCGCTTCAGTCATTCATATTATTATTTAACCTACGCTGGCAATTTACCGTATACGGTTTAGGAATGCTTCTCGAAATTAAAATGAAGAGTTTTGGAGTGAAGAGTTCATTCAAGTCTCAAGAGGCTAAAGGCAAAAAGGCGTAAAAGGGCAACTTCATAAATAGCCATGGCGTGCCTTTGTATATTGAGAATTATGTATAGGTACATTATTTGAAATAGCGTGCCGTTGCCATATTTCAGAACCGACAACCTGAATCCCCGCCAGTTCTTATTGTAGCGGTTACTATTGCGCAGGCATTGGGAATATCATAAAATCGCTGCATAAGTGATTGCTAAAAGTCGTTTAAGACTTGAAGCTAGACCTAGTAAGGACGTCGCATTTGTTTGCAATTTTATGTAAGAACTTTAGTTCTTCTGAATTAGCATCAAACTGTATCCAAAGCAATAAGTCAGGTTCAAAATGTTACTTATACTCAACTTTGTCACTTTGTTGGTCGTTGAATTGTTGGAAAAGGAACTGGTTTTTGTGGGTTAGCCGTGCGCATGCGCAGCTATCTGCTATGTTACGCATTCAACACTGCTATGCACACTGAGTCAGCAAAAGAGTGATGTCCACTGAGCCGGCGAAAAACCGTGACGTAGCTACATTTCCGGATACAAACCTAAATTATTCAATTGTTTTATGTAACTATTGCCAATCAAGGTTAATTACCTAGAGATTGTAAAAGAATAGAGTGGGTTTTGAAAAAAGCCATAGGAGTCTCTGACTTCACGAGGCATACTGGTTAGGATTAGGGTAGAGTTACGGTGAGCGTTAGCAACTCCAGATATTCTTGCACAGTATTATTGAAGAGTAAACTTTCTATTATTTTTCTTATAGCTATGAATTGTGACATAAAACCTGAAGATTTGAGTCAGGAGTTTATGAATTTGGAAGAGTTTTTTGCTGCTACGACTGGAGTTATGTTACCTGAACCCTTACAATCTCCCTATATTGATTCTGATATTTCAGCTTTGTGCGAAATGCCGAACTCTATTCTGGACTCTACTAAAGTACAAGGTGGTTTGCAAGGGCAGCATATCGTGAATGACAATACACCAAGTCTACAAGAAGTACCGCGCATCGAGGAATCGTATTTTGAACAGCAAGTTCACTTTAATGACACGCGCCACAGAACTGGCAGCAATTCTAGTGGCGAGACAATTACTTCGGATGCACGAAGTACTGCGGACACGCCGATTAGTGATACATTGCGGGCGCCACCAGAAGGTGGCAAAGACAAAAGATACTGGGATCGTAGAGTGAAAAACAATATTGCAGCAAAAAGGTCGCGTGATGCAAAACGAATGAAGGAAACCACGGTTGTGAAGCGATGGACATTTCTCGAAGAGGAGAACAAACGACTTAAAGACGAAATTTTGAACATGCAAAAACGTTTGAATGCGATAAGCGGCAGGGAAAATAATATAGCCATGCAGTAGCCATTGGAAAAATATTTTCTAAGCGACGATTAAAGGCGGTTTTCCGCTACGCGAATTTGTTCGAGCGAAAAATAAATCTAGCGACATGATTGGCTTACTTTCGACTTTTCCGCTGGGAATTATTTTGCTAGCCAATCACGTTTGCTAGATTTATTTAATTATTTTTCGCTCGAAAAATTCCGCCTAGTGGAAAACCGCCTTAAAGGCCCGTTTACACGGTCGATTTTTGCTGCGATTTTTCTCCCCTCAGCGTATGTGATCGAGTACGTTGACTGGCGAGTCATTGACAAAATTGTTAGACCAAGTATATTCGCCAGTTATCCACTTTATCACATCTTTCAACAGGAGAAATATCGCCCGTATAAATGGACCTTAACATATTTGGGGTCCCTGAAAAATTGTTCCCAGTCGAACTTTCTCTGTATTAGCAGAAGTTTTACACTGCAAGATAAGCTTTCAAGATTGTCGACAATTTAAATTTAGAATTTGGTCAGTTGTTTTTAGCACCGAAGTCTGGTTTAGACGTCAAATCTAATAATAAAGCTTCATTTCTCGAGGATTCCACGTCTAACCGTACCCGCTCGACGACTTGCGCTATAAACTAATTTTTGATCTTGGCGAAAAAAAAGAAAATTCCAGAAGGATATTTATTAAAAGTAGTAAAGTTCATACTTTAGTTGCTAAATGTAAAAGTAAACAAAACGCTATATTTTTCGTATTTTAAATTCAGCAACCAAAATTTGGTGTTTTACTAGCTTTACCCTCTTCTTTTAGCTACGGTAATGGATTTTCTTCTTTTTGCCTAAATCAAAAATTAGTCTAAAGCGCAAGTCGTCCACTCAGGTTTGAACATGGTTTGAATGGCACCGAAACTTGGTTTACGCGCGAAAACTTCTAGATGACGATAATGCGAGCTCGAAATTAACTTTGGAAATTGGAAGTTGAGAATAAGGGTCTTACTACTTTATAGCTAAACAATGCGGGGAATATGAAAGAAAAACCACACAAAAATGGCAACCAATATGAATCATGCTTTGAAGCACATCAGTCTGCTTGAAACATTAGCGATTTGCACTTGTTATAATAGATGTGTTGTCTTTCTAACTGGAGGTAGCTTGGCGAATTTATGGGAAGTTGGAAGATAGGGTTAATTTTTAGTTCTCTCAGAGTGTGAAAACGCGAGATAGTTACGCGAAAACAATCGCCAGAGAACGGTTAGAATTATGGAACTACCATCAGTAGCGTATCAATTTCGTAGAAACTGGATACTATAAGGCCTGCAAAGATAGATCGTTTTGGTATTAATTTATCTATATTTTTGACTGCTTAATGTTGTGTTTTTATCCAAATAAGCATTACAGTAGGAACAACATTTAAATGGCGCATTGTATAATGGGCTGAAATATGATTGAGCTAAAGGGAAGGATACCATAACAGCTGGAAAGAGCGGTTAAAGTGTGGATCGAAAAAATGGCTACGTTTCCGCGCGAAATGGAAAATGCTGAAAAAAGAGCTAAGGAAAGTTTGCAAAGTTTGTATATTTTTGTCTTTAGTGCACCAAATTGATATCATTCTCTGAAAAAAGGTATCACTTTCGACCACGTAAAACAAAAACATACAAATTGTGCGAACTTTCTAGTGCTTTATTTTCCACACTTAACAACATTTTACAATCAAAGTTTGCCCTGTTACTAATCTTGTAATGTTCTGTTCTGCTGTGGTGATATTTTCGTCTAGATCAATATTTTGTCTGTTATTTAATGGGTTTATTCAACTTTTACAGGTAGAAATATTCTTTATATGCAAATGCAATTACAACAGTCCTTTACCGAGTGAGCCGGTTTTCCGTTGAGCAAAGTCGTTAGTGCCAGTGACTGAATAGGGTCTGAAGAAAGCCGTTGCCTATGGCGACACTAGCTTGGCAAGACTTCGAATTTAGAAGTCCACAGGCTTATGAAACCATTTTGATTGCATTGATGTTTTTCAATTGCCTTCTCTCAAATCCTTCCAGCACATGGGCGTACCGGCTAATATTTTTTTTGGGGGGGGGGGCGATCGGCAATTTGCCCGACAGCCACGAAAATTGCCCGACTGAAACCTTTAGTAATATCTGAAGTGAAAGACAACCATTTACCCGACTGTCAAGCGAATATTGCCCGAATGGCCTTGTTTGCCCAACAATCTGGGGGGATGCCACCCCCTGTCCCCCCCGCCCGGTACGCCCATGTTCCAGCATGAGTTTGTTTCTTGTTGCTCCAAACCAAGCCACTAATAATTATCCATGAGTCAAAAACAGAAGAAATCGACGAAGTAATCGGTTTTCTTCATGCAGGAAGCTACCTGTAGTTATAGGCTTAGGGTCAAACGACGCCCTTTTCATGTTCCGAACCTAATGCAAATGAGCTCAGACAACGACTCTAGGTAGAATGCATGTTCGGCACATGAGAAAGCGACATTTGACTTACGCCATACAGTAAAATAAATTGTAAAATTGCCGTTAAAGTGTTTTGAGAAATAAAAACAAAGTATCTGAGAATGTATTAGCGCCATAGTCTAATTGTAGTAGCTACATTGTGTTGCCCCGCACTACTCGCCATGCTTCGCTTGCTTACGATAGACTTCATGCCCGCTCTAGCGGGAGGGTCTTGTCCGTTTTTCTTTGTGATAAATATACTCCGCTTGTTAACTTGTCGTTCGGTTTTTGCTTACTGTGGTAACTCGTTCCATTACTGGCGTAGGGTGGATACTAGTATAGGCTGAATTACACAATTGATGGGCTTTAAAATAATAGAAGTCACCTCACAGTTCTCCTCACTCTACCATGTACTATTCTACGATACGAAAGGTCTCGAGAAAATTCAGGAGGTTTGCGTAATGAAGCAGCTCTTAGACGTCGAAATGTTTTCTGTCTCGTAGTGGAGCTGACTTCAAAACGACTGTTTCAGCAATGGAAAAGTCATGAGTGAAAGTTCGACTCATGAAACTGATGGTACACATACTGACACAAACGCATCACACAGCAGGTGGCTATCAGAGATTATAATAATAGGATTCTCGTTTACGCTATATCTGCTTATTTCGTCTAGACGCATGGTCAGTTGAAAGCCAAACTTCAAGAGCCTTCATCTTCAACAGTTTTCAACTCAACAGCGCAACTGACTGGCTGTTTGTGCGCCATTACATTAAGTAACGACTGATATGATTGAATATGCTTGTCGCGGGCTCAGCAGTAAATTTCGCGCCAGTTTCCAATTCCAAGATGTTTCGTAAACAATTTGAAATTTGTCAGAACTCAGAAGTGTAAAGTCACGGTAAAGTCGAATTGTGTAATAAAACTGCCGAAGTAAAACTTCGTTCAGTTACGTCAAGTAAGTTTTATATATTTCATGTACTAATATTCAATAGTACTCATACAATTTAAATGCCAATATTGGACACTGAAATAGTCTCTGCAATTGAAGTAACCTTTTTAGAAAACTAGTCGCAGTCGCTCTCTTGATTTTGTGAGCAACCACTTGAGGCTAGTGCAGTTTTAAAGCAGACACTGTATGCCACTGACCATCCAACAACCAATTTGATTAAGAATGCTGAGCCCTAACCCTACTAATCCCTAAGCCTCAACTGCCAGCTGGTGTCCACTAAACTGCACTCTAGCCCTCTTTGTTTCTCATTGTGTGATTCCATTCTTAGTTCTGACCGCAATGCAATCTGCTTGCTTGTATATTCAGCAAGGCCGTTGAAACTAGGCTGTTCTGTGAGCAGACCATTTAGAGTTTCTTTATGATTTATAATTTATTTAGTTTTGCTTTTTGTCGCAGGAAGAAAAACAATATCTAAAGTTGATTGATAATAAAATATAGTAATCAAACTGGGACATGGAAAAAGTTGAGAAATTATATGATTAGTTGGCAAACTATCTGATTAATCCAAATGAACGCAGTGTGACCCTTTAGGATTTTCCTCTTGCAAATGGCAGACAATTTTGCCCATCATGGAGGCACCCCTTGGGCACTACAGGGTTAAATACTGAATACATCAAGCCCTTTATTTAATTTAATTAGAAAAAAACACAGCGAAAGTATTATTTATTTAATTAGAAAAAAAGACACTAAACATTAGATTAGAAAATAGTCATAATAACTAATAATAGCAAGTTAATGGTTGAAGTTGTGACTTTCAGGCAATTTTCACTACAACTGGGTTGGAATAATGCAATTATCAATGTAAAGCCCCCAGAGGAGGGGGGGAGGCCAGGCAAAATTGGGAATTTCAATATTGCAAAAAAAGTTCCAACCCTTGGGCTGTATATTGTGATGAAGTGCTGGACCACCTAAAATATTGATGAAAGGCACAAATTTGTATTTGTAAGGTCATGGAAAGTCACGAGACAAGACATAAAAGCAAATCCTGGTCTGCCACATACTGCTCTGTGCTGTTCAAATTCCCTGGGGTGGGCCAGGGCACTGAAGTATTTGCCAAGTGCCCCGCACCATCTTTGTGTTATCTTCTTTTGGCCTGGGGGACATTGACAAGTGCATTATGGTTAGATTTATGTTATCTGATTGACTGGAAAAGTTGATGCTCATCGAAATAAGTTAAATTATCCTGACTGCAAGTGCTGACTGCAAATGACCTAAAATCTTTGTTTGAGATTTGGCACCACACAAAAGAAATTATAGTATCAATCGAAAAATAGCACAGCTTGTGGAAACCACTTTTAGCCTAATATAATGTTTAAAGTTAATCAAACCTCATTTAAGTACCTAGTTTAGACAATGGTTTAGACATAGCTGCCGGCCTACTTTGAGGAATTAAACAATGGATTTGCCTACTTTTGAGATTTTTTCAAAATGGGGATAACAGTCTTAAGATGGCGCAATTGGAACACCGCACAGATAACTGTACATAATGTCTTTGAGCTGCGTACAAGTGAGATAACATACTTATTTATTTCACGCTGTCTAACACAAGTCTTATGCTAGACAGAGTATAATTAGGTATGCTGTATCAATGGATACTTTGTTAGAAGCTCCTAGTGAATTTGCTAGCATTATCGAAGTTAGGATCAACAGTTGGTTATAAGCCATATTACTTACATGCTGAAAGTTACCTGAAAAAGTTTACTCGTGAGCTCTGCAATCCCAGTGGGGTGCCTATGTAAAGAACTACATGTATCATAGTCACCGCAAAAACACATATTTTCCATTAATGACTTCAGTATTTAGAAACATATGCGGGGGGGGGGGGGTAAACTCCACCTCTCAATGTCTCTAGCTCTAGCTGCACTTAATAGCGCTAGAAGTAATGCTTTGGTTTTAGCTTTGAAATAGAACTGAAATGAAATAAACCGAATAAAAATAGTAGCGCCACTCTTCACCGCCCTTGAATAAGCGCTGCCTTTGAATAAGCGCCGTATGTGAGACGCGAAGAAATTGATGAACGCCGCCCGCCAGGATTTTCTTTCGCGCGTTTTTTGAATGGTGGGTGCGGGTTTTTTTGTTTATGTGGTTAGTCAATGGTGACCTATTTTTTGATATTTTAGCCTAATATAATGTTTAAGGTTAATCAAACCTCATTTAAGTACCTAGTTTAGACAATGGTTTAGACATAGCTGCCGGCCTACTTTGAGGAATTAAA
>JAODVM010236745.1:0-12916 GCA_025400095.1 Phenganax marumi | reverse complement strand
TGAGCGGCATGTCTCCAAATGAAACATTGGTATGCTGCTCAATAAGCGTGTAAAAGAAGCGAGTCTCTATTAGGAGGTAACATCTCTTCGTCATATTTTCCTCCTTTAATTGCAAGGAAACACACACAGTTTATGTCTTCTCCTTCGTACCCATATAAGTGACACACCTACTTCGAGAGCTCTAAAATCAGATCGTCGGATGGAGGCAAAGATTTGCCTATACTTGAAAAGCATGATTGATAATCTTCTTTGGTTCTTGCGAATTTTAAAGCTTCTGGCTCCCATATTGTGTCATGCGGAAATTACGTACCGATGCTCTTCTTGCATGTTTGCCATATCTTGACATCTTCGTGTGATTGCACATCTTTCAGATTGTCCCAAAATCCATCGATGGACTACTCTTCTATTTAAGGTAAAACCTACCAATCCACCCTTAACCTTTGAATCTCTGTTAAATGTCTGTTCAATTGTTTGATCCCATGGTATGCCGGAGAATGCTCAATCGATCTGTTTTTGAACAGTCCAGTTTTGTTCGATATATTGTGCAACATCTACATTAGAAAGGAGAAAATACAATAAAAATGCGCCATATATAGTAACTGTATAATAAAACTTATAAAAAAAGCTTACAAGGATGAGTTTTTGCCAGTAACGACACTTCCAGTCAATAGCAAGAGGCATAACATGAATAGTTTATCCCGTCTGTGGCAAAGAACTAAGGAATCATTGACCTTAACGTGGAAAGATGTAATTTCCAATCTGATGTTCTTGTTGCCTGGAAGAATAGCAACAGTAGCTGCACCATGTCAATATATCTTGACCAAAGGTGAATGTAGGGTTTTCTGTGCAGCTCTTTTCAACAAAAGAATTGTAAGCTTCCTTGTACTTTATGAATTCAGAGTTACTGGAGCAAAATTCCAGAATATCTTGACCAATATTTTCTAGCATATCGACATCAATGGCATTAAGCTTTTCTGATTCGTCAATTGACAGAGAATCGTGGAAGGCCTTAAGACGAAGTTGTTGCATTGATTCATACACAAGTTTGTGGGATCTAATGCATCAATTGTAATGTTTTCCGGTTAAAACACTGTCAATGGAACCAAGAGATACCAACTCAGACTCGATTAATATATCCTATATGTAGAAAGGAAAATAGTGAAGTGTAAACTTGTGCAACATCAAAAAGATTATAACAGACGTTCTGGATAAAATTTGAAAACTTCTGCACTAATCTTCAGATCAGCATCTTTAAAATCTTGCCAATCGCACAGCAAAATGACATGATAGTGTGAAATTCCCCCAGCCGAATAACAATCCGATTCTTAAAATCTTCCTCTTTCCATCGGATCATCTGTGCTTTCGCATAAATTGCCTCATCTAGGACAATCACAATTTTGCTAAGCTGCGAATGTTCATTGATAGAAATACTCCGTTTTAACAACTCATCCACGGTTGCTAATTCTGTTGCAGGACTATCTATAACAGGAAGATATCCGATGGTCGACACCTCCGGGATATTAGCATAGCATAAAGCATTGAATCCTGTCCATCCATGGGTAATATTCCCAAGAATCGAAGACGCTACCCGACATAACGAGTACATGAAGTCCATCCGTAAAGCATGTTCTTGAAAAGAAGCGTGATCCTTCAGTATTAACTCTATTTCAAATTTATGCTCATGTAACGACAACAGTACTCCTTTCTTTTTACTGGTATACTGCTGGATATTTGGCTCTGGCGCCTTCACAGAACGTACTTTCTTGCTAATGGAAACTTTTTCAGCTGCAGCCGTATCTTTTTGTCTTTGAATTACGATTCCATTTACCACATGCGTCGAGTCCTTTCCAGATAAAGTTTCCTCAATGTAGTCATTGTTGTTCCACACAAGTGTTGTAAAATGTTTCATTGCAGTTTGTCTAGGAATCGTGACAGGTGCAGACTCGTTGATAACAGTAGCTAGTGCAGAATCATGTGTTTGAATGGTTGAGCTGGAGACTGCTCTAGAGTCCTAAACCATGTAACATGTTAATCATCTTGTTTGACCCAGTTACCTGCCAAACAGCCATACTGAGAGCAATTGCTTTACGCGTCTGTTGTTTCCCTTTAGACTCCGCATACATGAGATCTTGGCAAATCGAAACGACTTTACATCTTTGACTGTGAGACACTATAACTCGTCTATCAATTACTGGATCCTGTGAATATCCAATAGACCATGCAATGAAGTTTAACAATTTGATTGGCACTGAATCAATCGCATTTTCCATGGTCAAATCTTTTGAATCTGGAGGCCAACCATCCACTCCCCTGCCTTTCTTTAACAATTCTCTGATTTCCATTGCTGCATGAAAAAAATCCTGTGTAGTCATTTCTTTTTGTTCAATTTGCATACTCATGCTTGCATCAAAGGCCTCCCACAAACCTTCGTCATCAGTATCACTGGGCTCTACCTTCATCAGATCATCAGCTAACTCGTCCACTGTTATGTTTTCGTAATAAACCAGAGTACCTTTCGTCACTGTTTTTGATGCATGAAAGACGATTTGGGGATAACGCGACTGGATTCTTTTTCTAAGTAGGATTGCCTGGTATGTGACTGTAGTATGAACATACTCCTTGAGGTAATCAATGAATCTTTTGTTAAGACAGCTCAACAACATTATTTCTTTGTTGCCGATGCTACGCTGATCAATTATTTCAGTGCAGAAAACATCAAATGCCTTGTCATAAGAAGACGGTTCTATATCTTGTTTCGTATTAGCCATGTTGAAGACACCCTTCGTGTAATTTTGGTAGCATTTTTTGTGGTACTTGGCTTCGATGGCAACGCAGTCTTTTCCACGAATATGGACCAGAATGCTTTCATCCTTTTTCATCTCCGCTGTCTTTTGCAGTATACCAGCAGTGAGTGTTTGCGCAGTTGATAAATTTTGCTTTACCCGCTTCTTTGAAGTCTATAAAAATATTATTATATATGAAATAATACCTATTTAGCAAGTGATTCATAAACTTCACAAATTTGTTAATTCTCAACTTCTAAATCGAATGGTACTTAACTTACCGAGTTAGTAACATAAATAGGTCCAGATTTTTTGCAGATGAGGCATTGTGATGGAAGGACATTCGATGATTTTCCTGACTCTCCTGAACCAAGCATTCGCATGGACCTGCGCTGAAGCTTTGCTTGCGGGCCATCAAATTTATTGCTTATTTCGTCAGTACTAATGACTTTTTCCAAAGGTACTTTACACTTAGCTTTTGCATGGTTCTAGGCCCTTTGCAATTTCGTGATATCACTAAAATTGCGGTAGCAGCTTATATGATAGTAAATATCTTCTGGTAGCTCTTCAGCACTGCGAACTTCGTCTGACAAAACTTTTAGTGAAGTTACTGCTATATTCCTTGTCATATTACACTCTTTGGGAAGTTCAAGCCACTCACGTGTTCTTTGAAGTACGGTCTTTAAGGTCTTGTTTGTAAGTTTTTTTTGCACCCCTTCCTTGCCTTCAAAGTGAACAACGCAACGACACATGGGGATCTCACAGTCGCTTGCCATGCGGTAACAAGTACTTTAAGTTTTCATCTTTTCCAGTTTTGTTTGTGTTTCTTTTTGAAAAATGTTTGCAAAAATCTTGAAAGTTTTCAATCAGTGCATGCGCAGTCACAGAGGCACAGTGTTTAACTTTCCAAAGAATCGGTTGGGACACTGTAGAGTTGTGTTACGCATGCCTACATAATAAAAAACAAAAAAAAATGGCGTTGGACGATCAGTGTAAATTACGAAGTTTCAGGGTAAAATACATAAAAACTGTGGCTCATGCAATCGGGCACTCATCGGATTTGAAATCAGCACACTGGAAAATAGTAAGTTGCGATGAAAAAATCTAGTTCTAAGATGTGCACAATGAAAGTGAACGATATCAGGTCACAACACACGGACTATTAGTTGAACTTATCGCACAATAATTGAACTTATCATGCAATAGTTGAATTTATTGTGCAATAATTGAAATCATCGTGCAATAGTTGAATTTATCACACAATAAAGTATTTTGTGCAGGTATGACCCTTCCAGGGCTCCCTAAAAATAGATGTAGTTACAACAGCAAATACTGCTAATCGAGCAGTACAAAATGCAATTGCATGTGTACAACCTAGTTCTTTACGTACCATGTGGGATCAAATAAATATATACATAAATCAATGCTCGATAAATACATCTAATAATGCTGAAAATTATATTGCTTTTGTTCATCATTTAATGGGTGAAATTCCCCTACAATATCTTAAAACGATTGAATTTACTGGAGCATATCGTAACACTCCTTCTGGTGACGATAATAAATCAGATGATATCAATCGTTTACATCTAATAAATAATGCAGCATGCATTAATAAGGGTGCTGAAAAACGCTTAAATTAACAAACAACCAACAATTTGAATGCATTGATATTTTCGATAGAAATTGATTTAATGAAACGAGAGAAGGAAGTGTTTTCCTACTGATTTTGAATTTAAAACTCAATTATCACGTGTTGCTAACAACAAATATTTATTTGCCATCGTAGCAACATGTCAGGCATCTGATATTTCGTTAAAAGATTTCAAGTTGATAATTTCCATGTTTAAACAAAGAGAACAATTAGTGGCCACTATAAATGATGTGATGATTAAAAAGAATTGAGAAATAGCAAAATATGTATTTCAATACAGAGCAGAATCTTATCCTGTGGCAAATAGAACACAATATATAGAATTTAACAATATATTTAACAGGGCAAAACCAACACGTCTTTACAGTATTTTTATCACACAAGGAAGATACAATGGTGCCCATATTTATAACTCATTTTTATTTCCATCAGCAGCTTTCTTTCAGTTTGAAGTTTGTGTAAATGAAGGAATCATTTATCCCATTCATAAAAGTTTACCCGAGGCTTATTTAGCTTTACAAAAAGTATTAAATCGAGAATATCGTGACATGCCATTTTCGTACCCTGACTTTTTTAACTGACTATTGTATAATTACTGTCAATCTTGCAGAGAACAAAGATAGCTTTAATAAGGTTTTACCAAATTCAACTACCGGTCAAGTAAGCATTGAGTGGAATTTAGTTAATGCAGTGAGTAATGATATGCCAATATTATTTATTGGTGAATTTAAAAATTGCTATAAATATGCATATAATACTCTACCATGAAAAATGTTTAAGTTTTAAAAAATAAAAAAGAGGAGCATATAAATAATAAAAAAATAATTATTTTATGTTTATTTAAAATAGTTTGTTCATCAATTAAGATGATTTGTAGAACTTGTACTCATAAACAAAAAAGATTTAATAAAAGAAAACACAAATATTTCAGCAAACCTATTATCGATTATTTAACAGGCTTACAACGTCCAACTTTACACACACAACCTGTAATTTCTAAATATATATGGAAAAAAAGTGTCTGAAAAAAAAGATTATTGATGATAAAAAAAAATTAATGATGATGATGGTGAGGAAGAAACAATAGAATATAACAAAAACAAAATTGATGAAGATGATGATGGTGGTAAAGATGATGAAAGCGAAGATGATGATTATTATCTTGATGTTTGTAGGGATAGTGGAATTGAGTTATCTTCATCAGTTTCTAACTCTTCCTCTGATAATGATGATGATGATGATGGTGAAAAGATTTAATGATAAAGAATGTTTTGAGACAGTTGTTAGACTATAATAAAATTAAATGAACAGAAAATTTAAGAAAAAGAAATAGATTCATACCATCAATTCAAAAATTCTTATTATTAAATTTAAAAAAAGAAATGAAAATTACACGAAAAAAATCAATAAAAATTTAATACTTTTATCAAAATTAATTTGCAAAAATGCAATTCCAAGTTTCAAAACTGATAAATTAAATGAAAATATATTGAGAAAAATTATTAGAAAAAAAATGAAACAAAATGAAAGAAAAATTATTTTTATCGAAAATCATTATGTTCACCAATATTTTAAGGAAGCATTAAAAGAATTAAAAAAAGCACAACGCTTACAACAAAATGAGCACAACAGAGGAAAAGCTGCAACTGGTGAATGCTGAAAAATTCAATGAATTACTATCAACGCTTTCAAAAGAAAAAAAAAGAAGATGCTGTAATGAATAATGTAAATAGAAATGCTACACAATTAGAATTAATAAAAAATTATGAAACAAACAACAATCAATCACCTGAGTTATTAGGTGCGAAAAAAATGAATTATATAATAAGGTCAAAACAAAATTATTTAGATGAAAAAAAAGTAAAAATGATAGCGAACAATCAATCCCTCCTGTTCCTGCTGTTGCAGCTAGAAATACAATAGAATATAGTAGGAGTAGATCAAAACAATATTTTAAGGGTAAAGTTGAACAATACGATGACAGAATTAAAATTACAGGAAAAAAATACAATATAAATCTTGAGGATATTCTTAAAGGTTTTTCATGAACCAAAAGAAAAAAATTTAATTTAAATGATCAAGATTTACATTCCGTTTTACACAGATTTAAAGAGATCTATGTACCTCAATCTTATACTAATAATGCAAAGATAAAAAAATATATTAAAATATATGATGAGCCACCAACATCTCTTGATGTAAAGGAAATTCAACATTCAATAAAAAGGGCAAAAGAAAATATAGAAAAATTTCAAAGTACACCTGGAAATACACCAAAACGATATTATAATCCAGACACACTCGACTCAATAGAAAGAGGTAAAAGAAAACAAAAGATTTAAAAATGACAAAAGATTTGATTCACATTTTAGAAGATACGAGGATGATTGAATTTCGTTGTTTCATGAATAGATATTTAAATACAGACGATTTAGATAAATTGTTAAAAATAATTTGATAACAAAACCTTATTTTTTGGGTACATATCCTGCAAATGTTCACTGTTTATATTTGAAAAATGTAGTGTGACTGATTATTTAAATATTCAACAAACCATATGACAATCTAATAAGTTCAGGGGTGGATCTAGCCGAAAATATGACCGTAGCATGTGGAGGTAATGTGTGCGTGGACAGTGAGTGCTGCCAGTCGCCAACCCTGTAGGGGGGTCCCGGGACATCCTCCCCTGGGAAAATTTTGAAATAATAACCCCGAAAACGCCATTTCCTGCAATCTGGAGGTCGATTTTTAAAATTATTTCTTAAAAAATTGAAGTAGAAAATGAATAAAAAGTAGAAAAAATAAAAAGAAGAAAAAATAGAAACAGATCTTCAATAAAATTTAGAAAAAGATCTTAAATTTGTGGGCAAATAGTAACATAAACCCAGGCTGAATATTCTTCACTACAATGTGACATGTTTCTTAATGATCCAAATTAAGTTATCTTTAATAATGTGGTGACAACAAAACCATGTGGGAAAATGTTCCCCAGTGTTCCGTGTTAAGTTATCATCAATAATGCAGTGGCTATGACGAAGGAAAATAATTCTTACTGTTCTGTCATAAGTTTTCACAAATATTAACAGCAACATGATGAAGAAATTCTTAGGAATCCAAGTTACAAGTTGTTGACAAGGGTTATTGATTGAGTAAACAACCACTAGCTAGCAGCAGCATAACAAGGCGCCATACCTATAAGAACATTCTTAATCCAGAAAGTGAAAAGATTTGAGATGTTCCACGTTAAGCTGTCTTTAATAATGTAGTAACAGCACTAGCCAGAAGTGAAAAGGTTCCAAATGTTCCATGTTAACTTATCTTTAAAAATGAAGTAACAGCACCGGCCAGAAGTGAAAAGGTTCCAAATGTTCCATGTTAAATTATCTTTAATCTTGTAAAAACAGCACCAGCCAGAAGTGAAAAGGTTCCAAATTAGGCCGTTTGCTGAGGCTCGTTTTTGTCCACTTATCAAAAGCATGCCGTGGAACTAAAGATGCATGTAGCTTACCTATGTAAAACATACTCAGTCCGAATCCAAAAAGTTCCTGCTCTTCCGACCTGCAGTTTTTTCGCAAAAAAAAATTTGAAATGTCACTCCTTCAAGATTCTTGAAATAAACAAGCACCATTTTGAAGTTGCATTGCTTTGATTTCCCATCATTCAGAATTCTAAATTTTCCATCCCAGGCTTTCGAATTCGCGGTAAATTGTCATCGTAGGCAAAACTTGACTGCAGTAAATTCAGAGTAGGTCAATGGGTGGCTTTGAAGTGCGCACACGGAGGGCAATTACACAAAAGAATTATTATATCATTATAATCACATTGCCTGCCCATCCTGCTTTTGTTTTGAAGTCTTATGTTAATGTTTGAAAACTGATGTCAAAATATGTGCTACGATGTTCTGTAAAATGTTGTAGTGATAGGACAGAAGTTGCAATTAGCAAATAATAGTAACTTCTTTAGAAGAGAAAATACTCAAACTGAATAGTGGACATTCCATCCCAAGGTGTAGCGGAATTTTAGCAGCTAATACAAAAATATGTAGTTTGGATAAGAAAATACTCTAACTGAATAGTGGACATTCCATACCAAGGTGTCGCAAAATTTTATATGAACCAAACTTGTAACCATGTAAGGAAAAATATGCACTGTAATGATACTTTATCTTAGATAACAATATTGTATGTATAGGAGTGATTTGCAGATTTTATGTATCATTTGTAAAAACTCTTCGAGGTGTATGTTGTAAACTTGTAATATTAAGTTGAAAACATCACACAACTTAACAGCTACCTATATGACTTCTTACAGTGACAATAGTGACGGCATATGCATGATTCATTTTAGCGGGAAAGGTGGAGAAATAAAAAAGTTAACAAATGAAACTTTGGCAAAAATAATTGATGTAAGAAAACAGTGGTTAGGTCTGTCTTCATCATACCAATCGTTTACAGCAGTCGCCAAAAAGTCGTTAGAATATTTTGATGACTCAGTTGCTGACGAATTGAGTGCAAGTAACATTGTAAAAATAGGTACGCAGTGCGTACATGTTGCATGCCATGTGAATGCTAATGCGTTCACGCGGCAGTGCGTACATCTAACCAACGTATGGTAATTAACATGCTAAAAAATTGGTACGCTAACATGCATCTGGGCATGGCGATGATACTGGAGCAGCTGTAATCTATATTATAAGAGAAACCGTATTTTTCGGAAGCTTACTCGGAATCAATATATCCCATGCTGTAGCTTGAAGCACGACTGTTCTCAGCACGAACACGAGCGTATGCTTGCAGTGGTCATGCAGGCGGATAAAATGCACTAAAAATATTTTATTAATAGTTTTATCCTGCTCAATCCATATTCGAACCTTTTACATGTTGAACCTTTTAGATGTTGTTTACAGGGTCGTACAGGGGGATCTTCGGCACGGTTCACAGGCTAAACAAGTGACGCGTCACAAATCACGGACATTAAATATTTATTTTCACGAATCACAAAAATCAGTTATTATGCGTAACTAAAAGAATCTTTGATCCTGTTTTAAAATAGAAAAAGTGAAAAAGAATAAACATAACTACATTCCCAGGTGACTATACGAAGCTTTACAAGCATCTGGGAAGGCTTACGAAGATAAACAGAAGACGCGAAGAATCAGCTTAGCCTATCAGGCCTCTTTTCGGAGTCTACATAGTATAACAATAGAATTTATAAACCTTTGAAACACCCTCGAAGATTTAAAAGTCTAAAATCACGCAAAAGAAGCTGGGAAATCACAAATAAGGTCCTTTAACTTAAGCTCTTCACGGGTCACGTGAAACATATGCGTCACGGATCACGATCAATAATTTTTTAAAATCACGTTTCACGATAAATAAATTGATTTAATCATGCGCACGAAAGGCCCTGTACGACCCTTTGTTTAGTGCAGGGCAAATAAAGCAAAGCAAAAGATAAATGCCCCATCAATCGTTCAACGAATACCAGTGTACTTAAATGTCCTATTTGAACATTGTACTAGGACTCTTGCAGTGCATTTTTAATAGACGTGACATATAAAATCAAATGATTGTTTTGGCATTCAGAAAACATGTGTAAACACCAATGCGAAATGATTGGGTGCTGCCATAGTGCGTCGTACTACGTCGTCCTTGATTGGCTGCAAATAACAAACCTAACAATCTTTCAAACAAGACTGGAATGTGCTGCACAGGCGTGTACAAAAATAGTAATTAGATCACACCTCGTGATTTTCCAGGTTTAAACTTTATAATTAGGAGTGAGCTATGTAATGGCGCGATAAATGTAGTGTTAGACAGATACATACCAAAGTTATTCATTGGAGACAAGGTTGTGTTACAGACGAAGTTATGGCTTCAGCTGAAGAGCAAAACAATTCTTTGCTTCATGATACAGAAGAAGTATTAGATGAAATGATACTGGCTCAACTGTTTGAAGACACAAGTGCTGAAAACTTGTTAAATGAAAACTCAACTATTGTTGCGCCCGAGGTTCAAGAGATTGATATGGCAAAAGACGGCGTTCCACCACTCTCTGAGCAAGTTTCTCCAATGACTAGTGTCGAAGAACAACTGAATGCAAGCGTTGGCCGGATGCTTGGAGACTCATCAGTTCGTGTACATAGTCCTACAGTAGTTTCTGGTAGGAAGGAGGATAATGATATAATAAATGAAACTGTTTGGCCAGCGTCTGAGCAAGTTTCTTCAGCAATTGGTGTAGAAAATCCTGCTTCGAATTTGGATGAAGGCATAGCTGTAGGCTATGTACATAACGTTTCACCTGTAAAAAGTGGTAATTTCTTTGATTTCCAATTACAAACAAAAACGAAAACAGTCCGAGGTGTCTGCTTCTCACGTGAGAAAAGAAAGCGATTTCTAGATTACAGTGAGAACAGCACTGCAGTGAAGGTAAAGAAGTTTCACATTAACACGAAATCCAATGCTGAAGACCTAGTTATGGCCAATGATGTATCCGTTGAAGCAATTGGTGTTCTTGATTTCCCAAAAGCTAATATGCCAGCAGTCATTGATTTGTCTATAGTCAAGACGTTGTGTGTAGGGCAGTTGATATCTTTCAAGGCAAAGGTGATTAAGCTGAATAACCCAAGACAAGTGCAATCTGGACGATTGTCCATGGTAGAAGGAATTCTTGTTGATCCGAGTTCGACAATAAAAGTTATTTTGTGGCAGGAATTTGGAGATAAAGTTTTTGAAGGGAACACTTATATGTTTAACAATGTACGGGTAAAAAAAGATAAAGTAACAAAGGAAATCTATGTTAATACAGCTAAGAGTGGCACCTCTATTACTTCAACAGACTCTTTTCAGGAGATTCTTCCTATTACAGCAGATGTTTCAAGTCAGCATAGCTGCAATACTACCACAGCTGTTGGAGAAATTTTAGGTGTAGAGAAAGTCTCTTCCTATTTGTGCTGTGTGAAATGTTCCAAGAAGGTTGAAGCTACCCACAGCATTGTTGAGTGCTCCAATTGCCATACGAAGGAAAAAACTGAGAAGTGCGAAAAAATTTGGTATGCCCATATTCTGTTTAAATTTGGCGACAACAAAGTGAATATAACTGTTTTTCAAGATGTATTGAATGGTTTCCTAAATGTCGATTTCAACAATATGACTGAAGGCATGCTTGTTGAAATTTTTCTCACTCTACCAAATATAGAAGTGACTTTCCAGAAGTACACAAAGATTGTGTCAAATATTACAGTAGCATGAAAACTTAAGTTGGGCTTTGTTAATGTTTCGATAATTATAAATATAATGTACATATCTTGATATTGATATTTCGTTGATTTGCTGTTCATATTTGTATAAGTATCATTCTCGTTCGTTGATAAAGAAGAAAAGCATCGCCGTTCATCGGCGACCAGTCTTACATTTGCATGGGCTAAACCATCGTATAACTAACGTTAAATTGATCATTGTTAATATTTGGATTGCTCGAAATAATGTAAATATTTTCATAATAACAACTTGCTCATTTGAAATGCATCTTGTGAGTATCTTCACAGGCTCCCGAAAATTCGTGATGTTTTCGTAAAACAATTTCTAGTGTGTTCAACTGCCACATTTGAACATTTTATTTCTGCAAATCTTGCAACGTTTCGGTAGACTTCTATCCAACTCCAAGGACAATTTGGACAGTGGACGATTCCGAAAACATGTCATTTGCGTACCAGTACAATTACCATAGCATAGGACTTATATATTCCGGCCTAACATTTTAGAATTAATAACTTTTTATTAACCGCCGGTAAGGTCGTAGCACGTTGTTGAAAATGATAGTCAACAAAATATAGTACAATACTGAATAAGGTTTATTTTGGACGATGGCTACTAATACAGAACTGAAATTACAGGGTGGGTTACGGTTTATATTTCCATAGACAAAGTAAATTTATCAGTGAGTGATCGCATTTACATTGATTCCACAATTTCGAAAGCTTGCCAAAGATGGTCAATTACAGTATAACAAACATTTAGCAAGAAAAAACGAGTCAGTTTTTTACGACAGTAGAACACGTGTTGTTGCGTATTGCATGTTCTAGCCATACGAGATGTTGATTTGATGCCTATCAAGTCTATTGTTCGTATAACAAGTAATCATGGACGTTGTAGGTGCGATGATGAGTATTCGAACAGCTACTATGTACCGTAACAATGAATTTCCAAGTTGTACCTTCAAGTATATTACTGTACATCTTTCTTAATTATCTCGTCTTTCCCAGTGAAATATCAGTATGACCTCACAGATGTCGACTCGTTGACATTTCTTTGTAATGTAGGTGCGACTTCGTCGTGTAGCTTTTCGCCTTAACATGTTTTGGTATCAGAGCCAGGTGCAATGTACCGTACAACAAATATCCAAGTCGTATGTTCAACTACGGAGTATCTTTTTTAACTATCAAGTCTTCCACTTTGAAGTTTTAGAATAGATAACGACA
>JAODVM010236635.1:0-12917 GCA_025400095.1 Phenganax marumi | reverse complement strand
ATTTCTAACCAAACTCTGCTTTTTGAGGTGTGAAGGTGAGTGTCTGGCACCTTAACCAGGCTGCTTAGCTACTTCTTATTTTTGAGGCTGTTCATGTCGGAATCATGCACATACATTATGTAGATGTATCATACATGGTTTTTTCATATACAACTGAAACAGTATCCGTGATTCCTAGCCATGCGGATTGTTACAAGATTGGGAAACATAGATATTAAGATGGTTAATTAGATTAGCAGAGACACTGAGACGTGACTTAATGAAAAAAAACAATAACACGATATATGGGTCCTGGGTTTACGCTCGCATGTGAGATATATTAAGCAGTCATTTTTCAGAAAAAGATACAATAATATTGAGCTTTAAAAACATGATGTCAGGAGTGGGTTTTTAAACTAAACAGCAGCATCGAAATGTCTGATGAGGAGAACACAAGCAGCGGATTACAGGGGCCAACAGGTGAGACAAGCACAGCACAAAACATCACAGCCACGAACACATATACAAACATGGCGCCAATGTTACCAACAGGGCTTAAACTGCCTCAGCTGGTGAAGATGGAAGGGAATTTAACAACAAATTGGAAGCCGTTCAAAAGGACATGCCAGAATTACTCAGTCATGGCAAGAATAGATAAGTTAAATGAAAATTAGAAAATGGCATTGTTTTTATCAGTAATCAGAGAGGAGGCACTCAAAACATTTCAGTGGATAGATTTCTCAAATGAGGCGGACAAACAAGTTCTGAGCAAAGTAATCAAGAAGTTCGAAGAATTCTGCATCGGAGAAACCGAGACGTGTGAAAGATTTATATTTAATCAAAGAAATCAAGAGGAGAATGAGAGCATTGACCGATATGTGATGGTGATCAAGAAACTGGTACAAACACGTAATTTCTGCAGCTGTCTGAGCGACTCCCTCATAAGAGATCGATTGGTATTGGGCATCAAGGATGAGTCAACCAGAACGAAAAACTCACTCCTTCATGTGCTATCGACATCAGAAGAAGTGGTGAAAAAACAAACCTACGCATAAAAGAAATAAAGAAACCGGGGGGAGTGGAGGACAAAGTAAATGCGGTGAAACGCAGTAGAAGGAAAGAGAACAAGCAATGAGGCAATTCCCAAGAAACGAGATGCAGATCATGTCGATACTGTGGCAGTAACCATAGACGGGGCGCTTGCGCAGCTTATGGTCAAACGTGCCACAACTGTGGGCGGATGAACCATTTCTCACAGGTTTGTTGACAAAAGAAGTTGCCAACCAATATTGTTATGCAACAAAACCACCCAGACAGTTCAGATGAAGACTCCGGAGAATACGTTGACACTGTCGATCTAGACCCTCAACAGGAAGAGATCGCAACCGTGAAAACGGGAAAATAAGATTCACACCAGCATGAAAATCAAAGGGGGACAAAATACAAGCTTTCAAGTCAACACAGGGGCAACATGCATCATGATTCAAAGCAAATAATTGTGTGGCACTAAATACGAAAAGACGATCTCAGGAACAAATCAAGTGTTAAGAATGTGTAACTCCTCCCCACTCAAACCCACAGGAATATGCAACGTACAGCTCACTAA
The DNA here is from genome assembly GCA_025400095.1 of Phenganax marumi. NCBI lineage: Eukaryota > Metazoa > Cnidaria > Anthozoa > Malacalcyonacea > Clavulariidae > Phenganax > Phenganax marumi. The sequence goes on along the minus strand of JAODVM010236635.1, from coordinate 11,332 downwards.
CCCAACAAATGATCTGAAATAGAAGGTGAAATTTGTTGTTGTAGATGGGAAAGACGCAGCTATCAACCTTCTTCGAAGTTGGGTGGCACAACAAATGAAGCTAATCCAAGTCAAGCACCAGAACATCCAGACCGAGATACATGAAGTTCAGGTAGTAGATAGTCAAGACCCAGGTGAGATGGTCAACGATACAATATCACAAGGTAACCACAGCAGGGGTGCACTAACCAAAGAAGACATCAGGAGAAAATACGCAGATGTCTTCAAAGGTCTTGGAGATCGTGGTGACCCCTTACATCTGGAAGTTGATGAAAAGGTTACACCAGTGCAAATACCACCAAGACAAGTACCCCAAGCACTCAGAGAACCCCTCACAGACCATCTATGTGAACTTGAAGAACAAGGAATTATTCAAAAAGTTGAGCCAACAGAATGGGTGAGTTCAATTGTAGTAAACAAGAAAAGTAATGGGAAGATCTGTCTGTGCCTGGACCCACGACCACTCAACAAAGCTCTAAAACAGTGTCATTACCCCATTCCTACAATTGAAGAAGTTCTCTCAGATCTACATGATGAAAAGGTTTTCTCAAAGGTTGACTGCAAAAACGAGTACTGGCAGATTAAGCTGGATCAAGAATCTTCAATGTTAACCACCTTCAACACCCCATTCAGCCACTATAGATGGAACAGGATGCCTTTCAGAGGCGCCTAGACCAGGCAATCGAGGGACTCGGAGTGAGGACAATAGCAGATGACATAATAATCATCGGGAATGGATTGACCACAGCTGAAGTAATTGAAGATCATGACACCAAACTCAAATGAAATTAAATGAAGAAAAGATTGAGCTCAAGAAAACGTCTATGGCATACATTGGGCACCTGCTCACACCAGATGGAGTTTGAGCAGATCCATCGAAAGTTGAAGCTATACTACAGCTGGCAAACCCACAAGATGCACAGGGGGCAAGACAAATCTTAGGAATGACCAACTACCTCGCAAAATTCCTTCCGAGATTGTCAGAGATATCAGAGCCATTAAGCCAGCTAACACGAAAAGAGACAGAATTTAGTTGGTCAGCACTGCATGACAGAGCCTTCAATGACATAAAGGACATTGTATCGAAACCGCCCCTGCTGAAGTATCATGAGCCAGAGAAACCTCTACTCTTGCAATGCGATACAAGTGAGAAAGGGCTCGTCATGTCATTGATGCAACAAGGAAAACCAATCGCGTATGCCAGTTGAGCTCTCACAGATACTGAAACCAACTATGCTCAAATCGAGAAAGAGCTTTTGGCGATCATTTCGGGGTAGAGAGATTCCACCAATACACATACGGAAGAAAGGTCACCATAGATTCAGACCACAAACCACTGGAAACGATCTTCGGGAAACCCCTAGCCACAGCACTGAGAAGACTGCAGAAGATGTTCATGCATCTTCAAGGATATGATATTGACATCCAGTACAAGAAGGGATTTGAGATGCACATCGCTGATACCCTCAGTCGAAATTTCATGCAAGGACAACCTACGCAATCCAAATTCGAAGAAGAAAACGAGAAGTCTCACTGCAAGGGGAAATCAACCAGGTGATAACTTCGGAAGAGAAGCTAGCCAAACTGCAGAACGAGACAGTGAAGGATGAAGTCTTACAGAACGTGAAACAACTTATCCAAGCATGATGGCCGGACACAAAACGCGAACTGACCCCAACCATAAACAATTATTTCCACATCAGAGACAAATTAGTAGTGCAAGATAACATAGTCATGTGAGGTGAAAGAATTGTCATTCCAAACTCTCTCAGAAAACAAACCCTAGAAGATCTACACACTGCGCATCAGGGCGTAGAATCCACTTTGAGAAGAGCGAGAGAAAGTATTTACTGGCCAAACATGACCAGGGAGGTAAAAGATTACATATCCCGGTGTGAGACGTGCAACACTTTTCCCTCACAACAACAGAAAGAGCCATTGTTAAACCACAAAGTACCGAATCTACCATGGGCAAAGATCGGCACAGACCTTTTCCAGTTTGGAAACAGTGACTATTTAGTGACAGTTGATTACTTCTCAAATTTTTTCGAAGTAGACCATTGGGTAGCAGAATGTCGGGAGCAATCATAACAAAGTTAAAAGGACACATCGCAAGGTACGGAATACCTGACGAGATTGTCTCTGACAACGGGCCCCAATACGACTCTGATAAATTCCGAGCATTTACACGATTGTATGGTTTCAAACACACCCGTGCAAGCCCACACCATCCAGAGTCCAACGGCAAGGCTGAGTCCGTGGTGAAACAAGCAAAGAAAATCCTACGGATGACAAAAGGGAGTGTAACTGATTATTATTTGGCCCTGCTCCACGTGCGGAACACACCACAAGAAGGACACACCTCCAGTCCAGCCCAAAGATTGATGAATCAACGTACACAGACAACACTTCCTACAGCAAAAACCCTCATGAAACTGCAAGTTCCTCAAAACACATGCCCTAACACTGTCAAGAAACAACTGAACCAGCAAAAGTATCTTTGTTCCTCTGTTATAGTAATAACAGAGGAACAAAGATACTTGAGCAGCTACGAGAAGGAGACAGGGTCAAAATTCAGCCAGTCATTCTGGGAAAGAAGAATTGGATTGATGGGGAAGTGAAACGGAGGATCCAACTTCGATCATGTGAAGTAGAAGCAAATGGCAGAGTGTACATAAGAAATTGGAGACATTAAAGGAAGTATAGTCAACCAAAACAACCAAATATGGAAAACGACACGCCAACAGCAGACAATGGTGAAGAAAACAGTGGGGAGCATGAAGAGAAAGTTATAGTAGAAGGACCAAAAGAACAGCAACTCTGAACGGAACCAAGCGCAGAGAACCCAGTGTCACAAGAAGATGAGGGGTACCAGACACGCAGCAGTCGCATATCAAAACTAGAGACCTCAAAGACAGTGCAAAGTTTCTGAGACCTTTACCGCAGTTTACCCGCTACACTCTGTTAAATCGCAGCTATAAGTATGATTGTGTACACTACACACCAAATTGCGATGGCATCATCGCTATATAGCTATATTTGGAAGTTGTATACTTCTGAGTAGTATTTGAATGTACATGCTTGCAGTTGTGGCAAAATGTCATGATAGCAAGAAATGCCAAGAATCTTCTGTCCTGAACAGCAAGACTCCACAGTTTCAGATTCTATTAATATGAAAAACTCAGAAACACAAAGCAGCACTATTCTACCACTGACCAGTAAGAGTAAATTTAACTTTGTGACAATTGTTTATATTCTTCATTACAAAGGAAGTCTCTTAGCTACACTGCAGTACCTCCGCAAAATTTCATTGCCGACTATCTTGAATTTACTTGACTTCAATCACAAATTTCTGCTCCATAATGTGATTTGGGACAATTAATGCAAGTCCACATCACCGCGCGTTGTCTGGAGTTTTATTACAAAACTTTAGCTATGTTGTGTTTGGTGTATCATTCCGGCTTTTGTTGCTTGCTGTATGTATAAAATAGTATGTATGGCGAAAAACGACAATGATTTGCAACTTTTATCGCCGAGTTTGGCCATATTATACCAGATGACAATGTTTATTTGTGACAATATTGGGCTCGTAGTTCAATGCTACATACAGAATACAAGTTCAATTCATTGCAGATTGCCATGCATTTTCGTTCTATTAAATTGTAATTTGTTTGATACAGCAAAATCTCATAGCTTGTTTTTAGTTTTATAGTTTACAACAGCAGCTTAGCAAGTGTATAGCTCTGGAAATGAAGTTTTGATCGTTGTTTATATGTCGCACCCCTATGACTTCCGCCATTAGTCAGGCAAAAATATTTAATATTTCGCCGCAAAGTACGTGTTCGATGGCAATTCCAGCAAAAACGGGGGTGCATGCTTACAAATATGTTTAACATTTTAGTAGAAATATGCACTAGAAATACCTGCAAACACCCCTGGAAAGTTTACACTATGACTGTATGACTGACTGACTGACTGACTCATGTGAATTTGCGCCACTCATCACAATACAAAAACCAACAAGGTTTGGCGAAAGTAGAGAAAAGTAATTATTGGATTGCCATAGACAGGACTAGAAACCATTTTGGGGTCAATGACAAGGTACACTCGTTGAATTCTGCTACTGGACACTTGAAGGACCAAATGATCGAGAACGATCAATGACAGGCTATATGCCCAGACCTGTTGTGTTTTGGTTTGTTTTATTGAAGGGAGGATGTTACGAGATTGAGAAACATAGATATTAAGATAGTTAATTAAATTAGCACAGACAATGACACGTGACTTAATGAGAAAAACAATAACACGATATATGGCTCCTGGGTTTGCACTCACATGTGAGATATATGAAGTAGTCATTTTTCAGTAAAAGATACAATAATATTGAGCTTTAAAAACACGGATGAGCCATGACATTGGGCAAAACAATCAATTTATTATGGCATTTTGATGAATTTCCATAAGTTTTGCTCTACAGATCTCAAAAAATTAACTTTCAGTTACTCTGAATCACCCAAATTTGATGTGTAAATATGAATAAACAAGAGTGTGAAAAGGCCGTTCCCGACAATCGACAGCCTCTAAATTTAAAAAATTTTCCCACTTGGTGCCATAGCCGGTATAATATCTGAAAACATCGTGACCGTGTCTGGGGAGATCGACTATGTTATGACCGATGACACCCTCCATCAGATTTTGCGACTTATGCCCATCATGCTTTTGAAAACGAGTAAGGCTTGGATCATATTAAATATTCATGAATTTGTTTATACACCAGGAGCAATTGAGGCATTACTACTTTGTGCTGACAAGTGCAAAAACCAAAATAATCCTAATGTTAGCAATGCTGAACTTGTCAATGACGATGATGCTCACTTGAGCGAGACAAATTCAGTCCCTTTGGTTGACAAAAATTCAACAGCAACTCGTGGTCAACCTTCAATTGCCGAAAAATTCCCTGAGATAGTGAATATTGCTGCAGATTTCATCAAACAGCATGGGTTCGCAGCTCAGAGTCGCTGGCGCACTGAAACTGGGACTAGCTCTGGCGTTTCTGTTGCTCAAATTCGTGAACATCTGTTGGACAACGTACCTGGCCTAAGGAAACATGGTATATCATTGTCAACAACTAGAAAATTATTCCACCTGCCAAACAAAGGCAATGTTGCCAGTCAGAGATAAAAGGCTATGGTTGATGGAAGAATCAGCGTAAAGAAGAACAGCTATCGCGAGTACCATCCGGATAGCCATTACTTGTTTGCTCAAAATAAGCATCGCAGAGAATTCTGCGCATTGTTTGACTCACACTCTTGCGTTTTAAGTATGGATGATGTGGCTAAAATAAAAGTTGGCGCACCAGCAGTCTCCAGATACCATCACATACGCAGATTGTTTTCATTATCTGATATGCCAAACCTCAGCGATCATGGCTTTCCAGTCCCCAATTACCTCCTATCTGTGTCAGGGTACATGTTTCTTCAAAGCACAACTAGCCATATAAATGATAACTCAACTTCCAACGACGGGCTTGCTGATTTTACCTCTGAAGTTCCTTACGACACCTCGACAATAACCGATGAAAATATAAATGAAGTGGTGAAAAGCACAGTTGCTGACAATTTTTGGTACGTTTTAGTAGAACAGTGTAAGACTCAGTTTAACATGAAAGTTGGCGAAGGAGATCTGAAAGAAGTTACATCGTGTGAAAGAATTGAAAACAGCGATAATTACTCTTCCAAAGTAGACGTTGATAATTTATCATGGATCTTTGAAAATTTGTCGTCAGTGAATCATCTAAATGCAGTATTCGAAGCTGTCAGTGCCCAGTTCCACTGCGATGTCTTAAGGTTAAAACCTAATGGGACCAAGGAAGTACTGAAAGGGAAATACGCTACAAGTTCAAACGAGCAGCCATTATATTATGGATTTGATGAAAATGATGGCCAGTTCTTTCATGTATCATTTCCTAAAGAAAGCATTGATAAATACAAGCATATTACTGAATTGGTGACAAAGGAATTGAAATATGATGCACTTGGTCGCCCTCATCTAGATACACCTTACTTTGGTCCAACTCATTTGATGGTTTGCTCCCACAAGTATAACTCAACTACAGCAGCAACTCACGTAACAGATCTGTACAACATTCTCAAACACCATAATGAGAATAAATCTATTTTCTTTTGACTAGTCGAGGAAGGACCCGATTTGAATCCTTTGCACTTGGCCAATTCATTATTCAATTATAGACTGTTAAAAAAACTAAATGCAGATATATTTAGTGTGATGACATATGTATGTTGCTCGTTACTCAGCTTTTAACCCAATAGAACACTGCTGGTCTCCTGCTAGTGATAGACTTGCCGGTGTAGTTCTTTCAGCGCTTGTAGATAATGACACAGTTGCTCCTGTTTTGCAGAGTGGTTTAGATGATGAAACCCTAAAACACAAAGAAAAAGTTGTTTTTGATCGGGCTATGAATGCATTAACCAATCAATATTGGCATGGTCTCACCTTTGATGGTTTTCCAGTTGTCACACAACCAGTTCTTGTCAATGAGGACTCTTTGCTTTATGATGACTATGAGCATGTCAAAGCTTGCCTTAAATGCCCATTGCGAAGTCTTCATGAATATAAAGATATCCTGGATGAGTTCAAGGAGATGCATGGTCATATCGATCGCCACATGAATGAAGTGATATTTATCAAGTGCAATGACAGGTCTTGTTGCAGCGAATTTCGTTGTCAAGCAGCCAAAAATTTCCTGGGAAAGGAGATGAGGTTTCCCTCGCCATCGGAAAGTATCTTATACAAGGGTCACTTTAACACGTTCTTAGAGGAAGCAATAAACAAGAATAAACGCAGGTCAACCAAACGCAGGTCAACCAAACGCAGAGCAAAAAGCCCTTGGAAGTTGCCAAACCTGCCCATCGTTTTCCTTTAAATCAAAGACTGAAAGACGCAGGCATGAAAGTTTGTTTAATCGTCCCCAAAAAGCAACATTGACTAAAGAAGTTGAATCGATATACTGTCTATTTAAAGAATGTGGTAAGAGCTTCAAATCCCAGTCATCTCTCAGTCGCCACCAAAGAAGCCAAAACCATCGAGCCAGAGATAAGACCAACCAAACAACAACCTCCAAATCCAAGGCTAAGAAAACACAGCAGTGGTCAATAACAGACTTGTTAAGACAGGTGCAGAGCAAGAATGCGCAAGACCAGGGCCTATTTTAGAGTGCAGTATTGCACACTTTGTGCAGTATTGAACTTGGAAGTTTTTAAGTTTGAAATTAGATGTGCTGAATAAGCAAAGTAGACGAAATACAAAATCGAACATTCCAAAATGAATTTGCAACAAAACTGGCAAAAGTACCAACAATATGTTGCCATTATGCCCTACACAAAAACATAGAAGTTCAAAGATGACGTCACACAGCACGTCATTGACAAAATGTGCTCTGAAGTGTGCAGTATTGCAAATTCGTTAGAATAGGCCCTGCGCAAGACAAAAGTAGAGTTGATGAGTTATGTGCATCAGTCGATTGTGACGTAGACTCGATGATTTCTAAACAGTTCCGGTGGGTTCAATGTGACAACTGTGATGAATGGTTCCACGATAACTGTGTAGGGTTGGATCATCATACAGACAATTCTTTGGCCGATTTGGAATTTGTTTGTCAGCAATGTGAATCTGTGATGTGAATCCATTTCCCAGTCGAAGACATACATAAACTATAAAACTTTTGACTCCTTGTATTAGCAAATGCCGAACATACTCATACGCTTTTCAGAACAACACATATTTTATAAGTTATATGTTCATATTTTATACACTAAAGTACAATAATCATGAGTTTAGCGATCATATATAACTGAATAAGACGATAGACGTTATCTATTGCCAGTGATAACATCGATTCGACGTTATTCGTGGCAACATGAATATGGATGTGGCCCCTTGGAACAATGACAATACGAAACCCAAATTTGTTGATTATGATCTGAGATAGTACCCCAAAAATGGCGTTGTGAGAAAGGCTAATTGGTCATAGACCCAATATGTCATTTTTTTTCTGTTACCAAACATCTTTGACACTCTTTCACCATCAAGTGCTGGTTTTGGTTGTTTGTTTTGAAAAGTATTCCTTCTTTTAACTCCTTTTCAGAAAACAGGTGATTCAGTAACTTTATGGCACATTTTCCAGGCTCTGGCCAAAGCATTTACATTCATTAGATTGATTTCACTGTGGCACTAAAATATAAAACATAGGTTTTTACAAACCATTTGAAATTGCTGAAAAAAACATCAAACATTGGTCTCTACTTACTATGGCACCTGTTTCCCATTTAACAGCAGATTGAATGGCATCCCCATTTCATTGTTGGGTTGCTGTGATATTTTTCTGCAAATTTTTTTTGTGTTAATGATGCCCCACAATTGACTACAAGTATGAACACTATTCATTGGGCCCCTGCTGGCTTGCTTGTGAAAAGGCATTCACGTAAAACAGTTTGAAGATACTCCTTCAAAAAGACAGTACTATTGTACTTTCAGGGTGCAATATAGTGGCCATTCAATGGACAATGACCAGTCAAAAATGCTGATTGACTGTTCACTTGTTTTACCTTACTGGTCATTTTGACCACATTTTAACACCTTGTTACTAACCACTCAAAAACAGATTTTGAACAAGCTGAAATAAAGTTAACTAGTTATTTTGACCACAGACATTTTGGCCATTATTTTGAGCACTTGAGCACTGTACTTACTTGTATATTTTCATCCAACTTTTGACTTTCCCTTAGTTGTCGAACCTCTTGGAAAAGTTGTTCCACACTTTTTTATAATGTTCTTATTCACTACTCCATTTTATGCTCGGTTGATGACTTAGGCTATACGTTTAGAAACTAAATAAAAAGCACAACATGTTAGTCAAGAACTGTTGGAACGTCGAAGGTGAACATACTTGAAAGGAGTTTTCAAACAAGAATCTAAAACCATTCCTTCGTTTAGTATAATTTATCTTTTCATCAAACTGATTTGATCATTCTGCAACTATAGAAGATTAAGACACAGCTGTTAGAATTTTCACCATTTTAAGATGTTTAATCATGGATTTCCCTTTTCTTTTTTCTTCTCTCAGTGCTTCATCATTGGTATCCATACTGGGAAACCATTCATAGTTCTGAGTTTCACTGCAGCACCGAATATCTGACTCTTCTTCGGAGGTCTCACATGCATCTTTGTCATCGGAGTTTAACATTGCTGGACTCAGCTTTCTTTTTCTCTTCTCCCCATTGCCTTGATATTTTTTAGTGAGTTTCATAAAAAATGTGCTATTAAAATATCTGGAACTGCACTGTACACCAATAGTGAAAAGTAACGGAATCATCAGTTTTCCAACTTTGCGTGGTCTATGTCTGTTAGCCAGGAAGATCTACAGTATATAGTCTTCAGAACACTTGTATAGGCACTGGACATTCTTTTCTTAGCACATTTTCTCACTTTTAGCAAACAGTTTTGCTCAAACTGAATGTATACACAACATCGATATCTGGTAAACTGTCTGGGCTAAGTTTACCTGGTGTCTTGGCCTTCTCATTTGCTCTACGAATCACTTCTAATTGTTCCTTAGTACCTACGTAGTGACAGATTAATTAGAGCAGTCAGTATACTTTAAATAACATCTTTAGTTGGCATTGTTTCATGAAAAAGCAAGAGGTAATTTAAATTATTTACAACACAACACCATACCTACACTGAGAAGTTTGCCAAGGAAGTATTTGCCGTTGTCATTTACCTTCAGCAAAGCACCAATGGCTAGCTGGCTGTTCTCAAAAGTTATTAATTTTCTGTGTGCAATTGAATACTTTTTTTCCTCCTCAAACAAAAACAAGTAGTGGTCCAAATTTTTGGTTTCTATACATAAAAAGTAATGTGATGACTAATCAGTTCCCATGTAATCTTAACATGATTTCACAAAAGATTTATTTTATAATCTGATACGGGGTGAAAGTTTCAGCATAGCAGGTTCAGCATAGTAGAAGTATCCCTTTGAGCACATGCATGCATGGATATATATAGTCTGTTCTTCACTCATCAAGCCTTTTTCCCTTTTCCTGATTTTTTCAAAGTTATTTATCTTCCATTTGGAAAATATTTTTATGTTCTTTCTACCTTGTTTTGTTTTTGATTTATAATTAAGGCATACGAATAAGCTAGTTAACTGGACATTCACAAATCTGTTTTCTGTAAGATAAAAAGTTTGCCAAAGGCTGTCAGTTTAAGATAAGACTCACTGCTAGAAATTTGTGACCTCTGTAGCATTGTTGTATTGAGTTGTAAAGCTGTGAGTGGTTATAATATTGCTAGCTATTTCTATTCATGCAAAAAACATACATTTGAACAGACAGCATTTGAACATCACAAGTTATGTTGTCTGTTGAAACAGTGGCTACAAATATCATTGTTACAGGACATTTTGCCATTTTTTTACAAATGAATTTCTATTTACTCTTGTTTTTACATCATTATAAGGTACACTTCGTCTTATAGGTACACATAACCTCTGTGAATTTATCCTTTATAGTTCATTTGAAACACGTGCAGTTGACACTCACATTTAAAATGTGCAATATCTTGACTTTTATTTTTCACCCTTTTGACTTTCTCAACAAGTTGAAGTCACACATAAAATAAGACAAAATGTCAAGCAGTGACAAACAGGAAAACCAAGCTCATTCTTCAGCTTCAAAGAGCATTTACCACACACTGAAAAAGTATTGATCATGCACAATAAATTCATTAAAAACTGAAGTTACAAGAGAAGAAAGACTTTGTCAACAAGAGATTCTACCGAATGAATTAGTGATGAGGAACCAAAAACTCCCCAACAGTATCATTCAAAACGCCATAAAGTTTTATCTAAAAACACATTGGAGACTGAGCGCTGCAATAACGAATTTGAAGACAGGGTGCAACTGAAAGACACTACAAGTGCCTTGTTGTTACATCAACAGGTTATCTTGCTTCTTCCTACCATGCACTTTTTGATCAACAGATAGATGCAAACACAGTTCACTTGTCTTTTTGTGTTCCAGTCGATGGTTCTCAGCCACAGCTGAATTGTGCACTTGCCAGAAATTTAAAAAAAACCTAAAGAATCAACATGTGCTCCATCCTTCATACTCTATAAATGACCTTGACTTGAAATCTATTGTAGCGTAGCCTGGGGCAAAGTGCGACACTTTTTCACATTTTTGGATATATCTCGGTTGGGAAAAACTTGTTTAAC
>JAODVM010236526.1:0-12930 GCA_025400095.1 Phenganax marumi | reverse complement strand
AGGAACTTTCGCTGGGCTCTGGAATATTGCAAACTCCCTCAAGGGATTTGCAAATGAGTTTTTCAAATTTGCAAATGAAAGGAGGTACTTTTCAATCAAATTAGGAATCCAAAAGAGGAACGCTTGACGTAGTTTGCCTGTAAATGGCAATGTGCCCTTTGTCATTTTACTCAGTCTAACACCAAATCATTTTACCTCGCAGAGAGACACTCACTATTTAATGGCTTATATAAACTATTTCTAATTGTTTACTATGAATGACACCAGAGCTTCGCCATGGCAAGTAAAATCATCTGACATTTGACAGAGTAAAACAACAAAACATTTGTACACCAAATACGACTTAATAAGTTGAACATGCTCAAATATCAATGCCCTATCATGTCCTTTCAAGGCTACAACCTGCTTTGCAAGAAGATAACAAATATTTAGAGTTTTAATAAAAGAAAAATATGACTCATCTTCCCCCCGTCCGTAAAATAAAATGTTGAGCATTATCACGATTTTTATGCACACTTTTACAGTTCAAATTTTTATTTATTGCAAAAGAATCCCTTACTTTCTTTGCTCCTTTCTAAGTAGCCATTGCTCGTGCTTCAGCATACGCTTTCGTTTTCTCTTCGAAAGTGGTTCTGCTGCTATTTCATTGCATGATGACGAGTTTGGAATCTCAGGCTCCATCTTTTTGACATTCATTCCGCTTGAAATTATTGCTTTTTCTTCGCTTTTAATATCATTTACACCAGTATCCTTATCAGCCTTTATCGTAGTATTATTTGAAGTATTTGTATCATCCATATTTTGCTTTCAAAACACTGAATTATCAAATTAAAATAGCAATAAATATTATAAATGTGAATATAAAATTCCTCCAAAAAATCAGGGGGGAGAGAGATAGCGAATTAAGTGAGCATTTGCAATCTACTGACCTCGAACTGTTAACTGGACAAAACCAGGAATTTTCATCCGGTGACCTAAGCATATAACTGGACCATAATTACAATCCAGTGACCTCGATATATATTTGGACCATATTTAAAAACGCAGTGACCTCAATATATATATCTGGACCATACATACAATCCAAGGACCTCAATATAAAACTGGATCATGTTTTGTATAGTCATATTTACAACAAATTGCATTAAAAACTAGATTACTTTCATGAGAATCCTACAATAAATTAATCATAATTATACTTATGTTCTTATTACGTGTTTTCAGAGTCGCTGATATTGCAAAAAGACCAGTCCAGATCCTGTAGAGATAAGTAGGAGATGCATATAAGTGCAAACTTTGATCTTATTATTATTGGAATACAGTTCAAAATGCAAACAGTGTTCAAGCTGGACAGAACCGTAGAACAACAACTTTGAGCAAGCCTCCAGCCTATGTTTTTCCATCGACTGTGAACAAAAGATCATTTTTGGTCGTGCTTCCTCATGCACACAATGTTTTCAGTGATGGGTGTGACCAACCCTTAGTAATTCAAAGAAAAGAAAAGAGCACCTCTAATTTATTTCTGAATATTTCTTGTTGATCTTTTGCATTCTTTAGTGTTTCTTTCATGCTACAAAAACAACAAAACTCTGACACTGCATTTCTCATGTATAAGCCTGTTTTTTAAAGAACATAAGTACACATTTGCATACCTTGATAAACGTGCCTGGCTTTGTTTAAATAATTCAAGCCCAGAAGACCTGACAAAACACTCGCATATATGGTTCAAACTCATTCAGTTTTAGTTTTTACATAAACAGACATATTGCAATTCCTCTTTGAATGATTCAAATATTATAATTATGATATACTACAATTCCTCTTTATATTATCCAAATATGACAAACAAGTACAATCCCTGACCTGCATATAGACACTTTAAGTTATACTTTTGCATAAATAGAAATATATCATAATTCCTCTTTAAATGATTAAAATATTTTAACAAACTCATTAGCAATTCATGAACAAAACTCAAAAGAAATCCATGTTCAATCACTGTTTGCAACTCAGATAAAAATTTCATCCTAATTTACACAAACCTTTTGCTCAATTTTCCATATAAAAATCAATTGTAATTCAAAATTGTTTGATAATTTGTTTATTTTGATCCACTCATTTGATGAGCAGTATACAGCACCAGTATCCAATCTCTAATAGGCTTACAAACACTCCTCTTCTACTCAGCTTTGTATATCCCCTCAAAGATCGGCTACTGATGTTTTATATATTACATAAATGTGTACAATCCCCGACCTTAAAACACAGTAACCACTTCTTCGTGTTCAAGCATACCTTCTTCTTGAATTTGAAACTAATATTTCTTCAGTCTGCGAGTACTTGTCGTCCTTGTCAACAGTTTTTTCCTCATCCTAATGTTTGAAATTGTGAAAAACAATTAAAAACAGACAGGGATCGTACATATCATAATATTCGAATAATTTAAAAAAGAAATTGTAATATATCTTTCTACGCATAATCATGAACGTAAAGAGTCTATACAAAGGTCAGGGATTGTACATATTTGAAATATTTGAATACTATAAAGAATTGTACTATTTTCTTCTACCTAACAACCGAATGTGAGGTCTGTACTGGAAAAATGTCAGACTGCAGTCGAGACAAGGTCTTATATTTTTCCAAAGTCTGATATTTTTCTGGTAGAGATCGAACTAAAGAGGTTAGTAAAGGATTTATTAAATGGCACAAAGTTCCCCGCAAATAACATAAAAGAGGAAATTTATACATCTGCCTGCGCATGCAAACAACAAGTTTATAAGGAACAATTCATTCATAAAAGTTTTAAATTTGAGGTAAAAAATTTTTTAAAAAATATAGTTTACTCACGTTTAAAGTTATAAAAGACAGAACTTATCCTTGAGCTACAGTTTACAATTACACAACAAGTGACCCGTGCCACAAAATAAATATTCTTGAAGAACTTACTTTGCTAGTAGAAAACAATTGCCATATTTGTTCTTGTCTCTCTTGCTGCCACTGAAATGGTACAGAACACTGAACATTTACATGATGAGAAAGAACAATTTAGAACTGATAGAACTATGCAGTACAAATACAATTAGTTTAGTTTAGGTTTCCCCATGTAGTAACACTGGATCAATAAGAGATGACTCTTACTGGATCTCTAGGAAGAACAGTTTAGAACTGATAGAACTATCCAGTATAAATATAGTTAGTTTTAGTTTAGGTTTCCTTCTGTAGTCACACTGGATCAATATGAGATGACTCTTACTGGATCTCGAAGAGTAAATATAGCCAGTTTAGTTTAGGTTTCCCCCTGTAGTAACACTGTATCAAGAACAGATGACTCTTACTGAATCCCTAGGACAAAACGAATTTAGAACAGATAAATTAAAAATGGTTAGCAAACAAAAACTGGAACATTATAATTTAGAAACTCACTTCTTGGAGTTTCTTGTGTAGTCCAACAGTCTTTATTTCAAGATTTTTCAAACATGGAATAAAACATTCTAACTCTTGTCTTAGCATAAATAATTCACTAAAACCGAAACAGATATTGTTAATGCAACATATATGCTGTTCTTCTACCTTTTTGTTAATGTTTATGTAAACTTGTGCACGGTGAAGACATAGTCTATGACGATATGGTTTGGAAACTTGACTAAAGTGTTTTTTATCTTTTTGCTCATGTTTATGTAAACTTATGCATGTTGAACACAGATTCATTGAAGATATATGGTTTGGAGGCTTGAAGAAAGTTTTAAATGAAAAACAAATATTCCATACCTTAAATATCGATAAAACTCTTCATTAGTTTTTTCAACTTCTTTTAAAATCATTTTAATAGTTTCCCGCACTACGTTGATGTTGTCTTTCCAGCCACTCTTGTCTAGGAAAAGCACCAAGCATACAAAGATATGATAAATATGTACAATCCCTGACCTAGATATAGACACTTCAAGTTTTAGTTTTTGAAAAGAAGATATACTACAATTCTTTTTTAAATTATTCAAATATTATAAATATGTACAATCCCTGACCTTGATCTAGACCCTTTAAGTTTTAGTTTTTGCATAAGAAGATACAATTCTTCGTAAAATAATTCAAATATTATAAATATGTACAATCCCTGACCTTGATATAGGCAAATTAAGGTTTAGTTTTTACATAAGAAGATATATTACAAATTCTCTACTAATATAAATATCTTGCCTTGTGTCATTTTCACTTGCTCATATTTTCTTTGCAATTCTAAAGCCCTGGACATAGAAACAAAATGTATAATCGTATTCACACTTAATTTTAGCACAGCCCCTGATTAAATCAAAGCTAGGTACCTTTGATTTAATTGGGTCTTTGAAACATCTGGAGTCTTAATGACACTATCGTGGTTTTTCATTGCTGTAATTTTGTTTTGAAGCTCTGATTTCTTCTTGAAAACCTCTGCAGCTTCTTTCTAAATAAGAAATAAATAGAAGCCTTCATTATGTAACAGTTACTGCAAGCCATTCAGTCTTGTATGTGGTGAAAAATGCACAGACAAGTGCGAAGTAGTTTGATTTGCTTGCTCCTATAAGAGTATTCACTGCTGACAAAATATATCTCGCTGATTCAATATCTTTCATTCGAAAAATTCCTTACTAATAAATAATGAATGTCCATTTCTTTTTCAACTCGTTTCCAAGCCTCGAAGTCAGGTAGCCCTCTGGATACACCATTTCTGAGTATCCTGTTGTCGTAATTGCGCAAGTCAGTATGAAGACTAGACGCATTGAAAAAGAACAAACTTTAAATATCTGCAATCTCTGAACTTGATATATCGACACTTTCAACTTTAGTTTTTACACAAGAAAATCTATCACAATTCTTCTTTAAATGACTCAAATATAATAAATATGTACGATCCCTGACCATGACATGGAAGTGTTAGTTTTTTCATAAGAAGATATATTACAACTCTTCTTGAAATAAATCAAATATTAAAAATATGTACAATCCCTGACTTTGATAGAAACATTTGAAGTTTTAGTATTTGCATAAGAAGATATATTACAATTCTTCTTTAAGTGATTCAAATATTATAACTATGTACAATCTCTGACCTTGATTTAGGCAACTTTGTATACCTTTGTTCAAAGAAATGAGCAACAGACTTTAGTTCTGTAACAGTCCGACTGAGATTTTCACTTCTAGCAGTAAACTCGTGACGAGACCATTTCAACAAACGAATTCTATCAAAAGCAAAAACAAACTAGAGTTTAGAGTTTAACTTTAAACTAGTCCATCGACAAAGAGATTATCAGTACATAATATACATGGTTTTAATAAGGTTTACTGCTAAGAAAATACAGATTCTAGTAGATAAGAGATATCGTGAATGCTTTTTGATGATACTGACAAAAGCATGGAAAACGGAATATGAATATTGAAAAAAACCCAACTTACACCAAAGCTTTGAGACCACGACTAAGACATTTATTAATTGCAATTTGTTTTTGAATGAAAAACACACTGTGTTTGTACACTTCCGCATGACGCTTTGGAAAAGAATAAAATAGATCGATTAGTTATATCGATTAGTCAATCAGGAATGATTAATGAACTCATGTCTCATGGTTTTACTTAATACCACAAACGTTTATAAAAAGTACCATTGTTCGTTTTGAAAAGTTTTCTGGATTTTCGACTGAAACTAAAAAAAAATAAACAAAAATAAAAATAAAAAAAATATAAAAAAATAAAAAATAAAATATAAATAAATAATAAAAAATAAAATAAAATAAAATAAAATATATAAAAAAATAAATAAAAAAAGATTAGAATCCTTCTCCAAATGTGTTGAAGATTACAAGCAGTAGAATTAACACTTGTTCAAGAATTTCAAAGTCCAGTGATTTATTTTCAACTAATTGCATTTCGTTGATAAAATTAATTAAATAGCTATAGAAACAGAAATGAGACTAACATAAAGTCGGTCAATTTCTTAAGCAAATTAATTGATGCAAAATATTCTGCAAAAACGGTTAAAATACAGAAAACTTAAAAGACTTACGCATTTTAACTAAACTACTTGGAAGATCGTGTTTATATTTCAATTCTAACTTTGGATTGAAGAATTTATTGAACATAAACGCCATTAAATTCTACAAGAAATGAAAGATAATAGCGGACAGGTTGTAAGAATCTAGCTGATTTTCATTACCCATTATGGGGCAGCGATTGTTGGTCTAACCCGCCAGTTCCTACTTTTTTACAAGCATGCAAGCAAATCAGACTTATTCTAAGTTGTTTATGTGTTTTTCATGACTTATAAGACTACTACACGTATTAAATAGCATTAACAAGTGCATAATTAAAAGCATTAAAATCATTTTCTTACAAGGACTGTAAAGTTGAAAGAAGATTACCGTATTTGCAGTTGACAATGAGTTCAAATCGCTCCCATCGTGGATAAATATTTCCTGGTTTTCGACCGGGACACCTGTGTCTTCCTCAAGATTAGCTTTCAAATCTTGTAAGCTACGGAATATAGAATTAAAGTGTCTATATCAAGGTCAGGGATTGTATATATTTACAATATTTGAATAATATAAAACGAATTGCAATACATATTCTTATGCAAAAACTAAACTTGAAGTGTCTATATCAAGATCAGGGATTGTACATGTTTATCATAATATTTGAATCATGTAAAGACGAATTGTAGTACATCTTTTCATGTTTAAACACAAAACCTGAAGTGTCTATATCAAGGTCAGGGATTGTATATATTTATAATATTTGAATTATTCAAAGAAGAAATGTAATATATCTTCTTCTGACAAAACCAAGACTTAAAGTATCTATCTCAAGGTCAGGGATTGTAGATACTTAGAAATCTAAAACAAGAATTTACCTGAAATCTGCAGTCAGTTCATAAACTAGCAGCTTGTATAATTCGATGCAAAAAACCTCAATAACCTGACAATATAAACAGAGAAAACATTAAGAAAGAGTTTGTGGAAATTCTTGTTTACATCTATAGATTTCAAACTATACTTTTGTATTTTTTATTTCTTCCACACAATCTCGCCATGAACGTTTAGTTTCTTCACAAGATCCACGTCTGTTTGCTTTTCCGTCCAGCAGAAGTCGCAGCAGTTCTTCAAATTTCCGTTGAAAAACACTAGAAAAACATTATCTGGTCATTATTGTAGAATTGCATGCGTGAAAACAAAAAGTTCAAAGTAAAATTAAGCTTCCCTAACCAATTTAGCCGATTCACTTCGGGTAGTTTAACACAATCAACCAACATATCTGAAAACAGTTAGATATTGTAGTGAGCCATTTCAGTGAGCCTAACAGGGCAACGAATGGCGGCTCAACTCACAAGTTTATACTCTTATAAGAGCAAGCAAATCAAACAAACTTATATTCTCGCTGGTGTATGTGTTTTTACAAAACCACTACACATATAGCTGGGTTTCAGTAAGCCTCATAGGGCAGCAAACGGTAGTCAAATTCACTACTGTTTTATACCATTTGTCAGAGTATGGCAAATCTAACTCATTCTCACATGTTTATGTGTTTTCCACCTTGCACAAGGTTGATAACTACCAAGGTTAATTAGTATAAATAGATAATATACCATTTTCTTCCTCATAAGTGACAGCAATGACGTCGCGATCCTTACTACCCATGCTAAACATAAAATACACTTATAAATTTTAAACAACAAAACTCTCTTATCTTGAAAACAACACAACTAAGAGTTCGCAGTGGCTGATTTTCAACAACAAAATTTCACAGCCGTGGACATTGTCACACTATAGCTCAGCTTAAAAGCTTCTCATTGTTACCTGCCATAAACATCTTTATAGTTTTTGAAAGGGAATGGTCTAATTCCTGTACAACATTCGTATAACAATATGCCATAGCTCCAAAGATCAACCTAACATAAGAGAACTTTTAGTCAAACAATTCCCATCACTCAGAAACTTTAAGAATCTGTACGTCCATCAAGATGTAGCTTTTGCAAAAAATAACTACTACAACTCTACCTTAAATTGTTCAAATACATTATAAATATGTACAATCCCTGACCTTGATATGTAGACACTTTAAATATCAGTATATGCATTACAAGATGTATTACAATTCTTCTTTAAACGATTCAGATATTATAAATATGTACAATCCCTGACTCTGATAGAAACATTTGAAGTTTTAGTTTTTGCATAAGAAGATATATTGCAATTCTTCTTTTAAATGATTAAATTATTTTAAATATGTGCAATCCCTGGCCTTAATATAGACACGTTAAGGCTAAGTTTTGGCAAAAAAGATAAATATATTACAATCTTCTTTGAATGATTTAAATATTACAAATATGTACAATCCCTGACTTTGATAGAAATATTTGAAGTTTTAGTTTTTGCATAAGAAGATATATTACAATCCTTTTTCAAATGATTCAATTATTATGAATATGTACAATCCCTGACCTTGATATAGACACTTTAAGTCTTCGTTTTAGCAAAAGAAGATAAATATATTACAACCTTCTTTGTATGATTCAAATATCATAAATATGTACAATCCTTAATTTTGAGATTACACTTTAATTTCTAGTTTTTGCACAAAACGATCTGTCACTACTCTATTTTGAATGAACCAAACATTATGAAAAAGTACAATCCCTGACCTTGATACACTTTGAGTGCTAATTATTGAATAAGAAGATATGTTTCAATATCATTGAAATACTGCAATCTTGTTTAGTAATGTCCAAACTCACTTTAACAGTGTACTTTTGACCAGCGAGAATTTCAGGCGCCTAAAATTACAGAAATTAAAGCGTAATTTAAGAGTGAACAACTAAACTCATCACAAAACAACAAATTCCAATGTTCCCTACTAAAATACTTTAGTCTGTCTAAGGCCACAGACAATTTTACTTGTCACGATGCACTAAATGCACTGACATATATACATCTGGACTGCTTGCGTGGCGTCAAAAAGTGTGGTCCAAGATGGCCGAAATTATGAGAGTGTTTGCTTATGAAGTCGGCTGCTGACCAATATTGTTCACTTTATTAAAGAGCCAGTGATGTCGTTATACTCTCATCTTCGTCAGCCTTCGTGACTTTCAATTGACCACGCAAGCCTCAAGTCAAAAAGCATAGGAGCAAGCAGTCCAGATGTATATATGTCAGTGACCTACGCACGTGCGATTACATCATAGAGGACAAGATGAAGGAATTTGCTGGACGCAAGGGGAACGCTCCCAAAGGGCTTTCATTGGGTTTTAAACTTCTGGCTGGAGCTGAAGCGTTAGGCTATGCTGTAAAGGAATCTTTGTACACTGGTATGTGAGATATTTGGGTCAAAATACAGATCAGAAAGCAATCTAGTAGTCTAGTTCGATTCTGCGACAACAAACCTTTGTATTTTTTTCTACGTTTATCGAAAATGAGTGTTCTCGCTTGCTTAGTTAGACCTAACTCAAATTACTGTTTTTGCTGCAAATCATGTTTTCCATTTTTTCATTATCGTTGTTATCGCCATCGCCTTTTCCCTTCCAAATTCCAGCCTTAGCTTCATACAGGCACCATGAAGTCAGCTGCTTTATTCTCTCATTATCAAGAGAGCCATCGTCTGCTTCGATGTAGTCTCGGAATCTAGAATCCAGTTCCAATTCGTCGAACCTGGTCACGACCGTGTCATTAAAATTGCGAGACTCCAGTCCTGTCGTCTTCACATTCCAGTACAAACGAATCCGGTTATTAAACGTAACGTAAACCAAACACGGCATCGATCTTGTAGTCGTGGACTCCTCTAGCTTGGACTCTTCTGATGCGGAACTGGAATCTTCAACACTTCGCGAATAATATCCAGCACAAAACGCCGAAATGTCTTGACCAAATTTAAAATTCACGACATTCTCATACTGATCCATAACAAAAGTCTCGCCATCCCAAGAACAAAAAATGATCTCTTCTTTTCCGTCACCTAGAATTAGAAAAGTTGTTCAAATTACATTGATTTTCCTGCACGGAACAAAAAGACAGAACGACGACTTTGGTCAAGTCTCCAAACCATATCGCCTATGGCGGAATATGTCTTCACTGGGGCCAAGTTCGCATCCTCATAAACAAAACGACAGAACAAAGATTTTGCCGAACGAGATCTGGAATAATTGTGATTCAACAGAACTTTACCTATATAAGCATCAATTTGTGGATACACCACGTATATTTAGGTCCGTTAACCCGAACCCTCATCAGTGCAATTAACTTGAAAAAATTCAGGGGCCGTTGTTCAAAAGTGGGTTAGTAACGAACCCAGGTTTAAATGGACCTTTAACCTTATAGGCAAAATTTCAAAAATTTCCGAACTAGGAGAATATTTTACCACCGCCTGAAAGAGCATCCCAAATTTAGTAAAACTGCCAAGTTTGGATGCGAAATGTTGTAAAATAAGGAAAATACAGCCGTGCAAAGTTGACAAATTTTGTATATTTTTCTATTACGCGCGGGAAATTGATACTGGTAGATGAGTATATTACTTTGTGCCTTAATGGGCTCTACCGCAATGGGTAGTTGTGTATTATTTTGTGTCTCACTGGGCTCTACCACTATGGGTAGGTTGTCGTTTTCTGCTACCACCATAGGGAGTTCTAATACTACAAGCAACACTGACAACTTAAAAAGGACAAAAACTTGACAATGCGTCCAAAACTATTAAGCAATTACTAAAAGCTTTTAAGTACATTTTATCTCCTTGCGATAATATATTATTCAACATCGTTTTTGACCAATTTGCAATTGCGTTATCTTGGAAAACTGCTGACAAACTCATGAAAGCACATTGCCTACCTCTCCATTGCACACTAAAACGTTCATCACCTTGACGCAAATTACCAGCAATATGTAAATTAGCCCATAGGTTAACTTTATCCGCTTTATTTCGAGTCGTTTTATGAACTTTTTTCTGGCTGTTTCTCTTGATAGCAAACGAAACACTTGACCAGTGAACGCTCCCCCTCATTCCGTTAACCCCCCCCGGAAAATAACACCAATTTCAAGATCGCGCGCATGTCAAGAACAGTGTCGATGAACACATTTTGTAGCTAATAATCATATCACTAGAATGAGTATGAATGCCCCATCGGCTAAAAATACACACGGTACATTTACTATTGTGGTATGAATATCCAACGGGATAATAATACACAAATAGTGGATGCTAAACTTCATAGTCACTAGCATAGGTATTGGTATGAAGCCTATTGGGTTAAAAGTACTCAAGCAACCAACGATCACCCTCTGGTGTATGGTACAAAAGTTATGCAATGCAGGTAGGAGAGTGTAGTGGTCCTTCCCAGAGCAAAATGATGTCATCAATTCATTGTACTTCAGTCTTTTTGAGTTTCAGTTTGGTGGTGGCGGCGGCGGTGGTTGCGAAGCAGCCATCAGGGCTTGGGCCTAGTAAGTAAACACAATGATTAGCAACAATTCTAACTTAGATAAATATAGAATTTCGTACGAATAGTTGCAATACAGATGTCCTTGAAATCACTTTATATGCTACCTGGAACCATAACTAGGTCTTGTGAGCTTTGTGATTGAAAAAGGAGTAAGACAAGGAAAACAGAGTTTTAATACTACTGTAGTGGATTTTCGAGTTCAATGGTGTTTTAGACTTGAACACATAGCAATACATAATTGTACTGATATTTTTGTATAATTCAAAACTGGAATATTAGAATAAAGTATGACTTACCCAAGGAGGAGGAGCTGGTTGAGATTCAGTCGACGCTGGAGGGGGTGGGGGAGGTGGTGGTTGAGTAGAATATGCAGGATACCCAGGGGGAGTGGGGGTGAAACCATATGCTTGCCAAGGATCTAAACACAAGAGAATCAAAATCTCCAGAAAAATTGAAGAATATTCGAATGACTCAATTAGTGGTATGAATTCTGCCATTGATATAGGCCCGTCAACTCGTCAAAAATGCAGTTTTTACGTCCTTATATACAAGCACAATCCCTGACCTTGATACAAGCACTT
Source organism: Phenganax marumi (assembly GCA_025400095.1). Classification (NCBI taxonomy): domain Eukaryota; kingdom Metazoa; phylum Cnidaria; class Anthozoa; order Malacalcyonacea; family Clavulariidae; genus Phenganax; species Phenganax marumi. The sequence continues at coordinate 900 of JAODVM010236526.1, read as the reverse complement.
CACATAAATGAAGGCAAAGTTTTTCTGTAGGAAGATATATACATAATTCTTCTTTAAATGACTAAAATATCATATATATTTACAATGCATGACCATGATGCAATGAATAAATATGATTTTGAGTACAGACTAGACTGACCTTGCCATGGTGGAAGTGGAGTTGTGTTTTGACCAGGAGGAGGGGGTGGTGGTGGCCCTGAATTTTGCTGTCCAGGTGATGGTCCTCCAGGAGGAGGGGGAACATTACCCTGCAGATGACCTGGCATTGGTGGTCCGTGTTGTGGGGGCCCTAACATAACATGAACATAATTTTGTTAAAAACACATTAAAAATAGGAACGTGTTATATGAATAATCAACTTTTCATTACCTTGCATACCAAATGGCGGGACGCCAAACCCTCCGGGTGAAGGTTCATTCCAGTGTTGCGGGTGTTGATTATCTGGGGGAGGGGGAGCCCTGTTTGACATCTCTCTAGGTGGGGGTACTGGTGAGCTCATGAGTGGCTTTGGAGCATTGCCTCTTCCAGGATTCCATGGTGGCATTCCCCCACCTTCTGGATATCCACCCTAGAAATAAATTAAACAGGTTTTTACTAAACCATAATGTGCAAAAAGCAACTGGTATATAGGCAATATAATTTTCTTAGGAGCTGAACAGGAGCAGTTGAGAAAAAGAAAAGTGTAAGCCTGTTGCCAAAAATCGAACACAAGAACTGTTTTAGAACTGGGTTTTTTTTATATATACACAGCTAAAAATTATGAGCCTGTGGTAAAACAGGGTGCAGCAATGTTGTGCTGCACTTATTGTTTATAGTTGCCAACAATATTGAACAATATTGTTCATTTTTAATTGGGTGTAACAATGCTGAACAACATTGTTAACAAGTGTGAACAATAGG